>JARTUT010000597.1:0-45630 GCA_030674115.1 Micraspis discolor | reverse complement strand
AAATATCCGCAAAAAGAGACAACTCCACAATCTTCTAGTTTTACTGGACCTTCAGAAAATTTTTTGATGCAGCTGAAAAATATAAATAAATCACATAAAACATAATAATAATAATAATAATTTATTAATCCTTTAGAACATGTACATACATGTGTAGGACAAGTCAATTTAGAAAAATAAACAAAAAATAAACAATAGTGCAGTTAATCAGTGATACAATCATCATAGTATTCTTTGACAGTATAATAACATCTACTCATTAACAAGTTTTTAACTTTCATCTTGAATTTATTGTAATTGAGAGATCTTATTTCTAATGGTAAATGATTAAAGAGTTTGATACATTTATAAGTAGGGGACATCTCGAACTTAGCGGTTTTGTGCTGGGGGATATACAGGGTGAGTCTTTGACCACTGCGTTAATTTTAACCATAGGTTCTTGAGATCAAAAGAAACACTTTTTCCATTACGGTTTTTCCAAATTCAGCTGCGTTCAAAAGTTATAAGCATTTTTAGTTTTCACATTGGGCAAATACCCCTCTGTAGTCCAGTTTACTTTGAATGAAAAATACCTTCCACAGCATTCACTATTGAATCTGAATTGTTCAAAAACATTATTTTCCCTCTAAGTAATGATTCACTCACTCATGTTTCATCTGATGAGGTACATATCCAGAAGGAAGATACAAAATACTTATTTTCTGGTAAAAATTCAACACAATAAACATAGATTTTGTTGTTCTACTATATTTTCTTTCTACTTCAAGATTATAAACCATGCCTTTCTAGTGAGAAATTCCAAAAAAAACCTCAGAATTATTGGGTGTTATCATCATACATTTGTAATTTTTTCTTCTTAAAATTTCCAAATCATGATAACTATCATTTCTATGAAAGTTCCAATGCAAGAGAGGTTGTCACTGTGCTTTCTTTTTTCACTCAAAGCCAGAAAAAATCATCTATGATTTTCCAAACACTGATATTCTGAAGTTTCTTCTCTCTTGACAGAGACCAGTGAACAGGTATTTTCTGTACTGAATCCCAATAAGAATTTACCTGGATAGATTACAAGTATTTCCAGATTTAGGTGTGCAATTATACTTTCTTGAAGAAATACCTAAATTTGATTTTGGAAAATCAACTAGGTGTTCTTTGATAAAAAATTTTTTGTTAAATCATTAATATGAATCTATTCTGTTTAGACTATAATTACTGATTTTTATAATCAGAGTAAATAACGTAAACAAGAACATAAATATCGAATAATGGTTATTCATAGATTATGTCAAATTTTAATACCTTACCATAGAATATTAATTTATCACCGAACCCCATGAGAGAAAAAATTAATATATGCAATGTTTTTTAAATGAAAGATAATATCTGTAACTATTATTGATCTTTAGTTATAATTTTCCTCAGAATAATTAGATTGGAATTATTATCACATTAAAATATTATAACGTCTCTGTGGTGGGTAGTTCCAAATAAAAAAGTATTCTGTGGTTCCTTGTTGTTTTGATTCTGTTTTGAAACTGTCAAAAAAGTTATTTGTATCTTCAAAAAAAAAGTGGAAAGATTTTTAGGATAATATCGATAGTTTTAAATTATTCAATTCAGTATGAAATGATTATGGTCAGAATTTGCATTCTATTCTAATCTTTCTTGTTAATGAGCTTATATCTTCAAGTTTCAATATTGATTGAATTTTAATTAACCATGCATGATAACAAACATTCAGAAATATTAAAACTAAGTCAAATTCTATTATCTCTTAAGTTTATGAACAAGGTTGAATCGGTGTATGAAATAAAGATAATAAAGGTATAAAACAAATCTAGGAGTCTGGGTTCAAGTTTTTAAAACTCATATGAGCTCAATTTGCAGCATATTCCTATGTTAGAATAGATATAATTTGATGAACCCTGAAAGCCTGAAGCTATAAAAAACCAGCTCTTCATAAAGACAAGTCTTCAATTGAACAGGTCCTGACAGAAAATACTTTACCTATTTCAACGGTCAAAATATACCGAAGAGCGATGGAAAACTTTTTCTTTACTTATTATGGAATATTATTCTGGATTAAATATTAAAGAAGGTGCTAGACATCACTAACAATGAATACAGCAAATGGCAATTTAGATTTTGTGGTGAATGTAAGACAAAAATTGTTCAGTGGTTAATTTCATCTATTAGTTTTTAGTGGTGGAACCATAGAGGGAAGAGATTTCCCCAACCTTTTGAAGAAATATTTAATATAGACATAAAATATGGCAACATTGAACAAATCTTGTTATTGAATCATTTCAGCACAGAGTTGGATTTGGGAAAATCAGAAAATTTGGACAAAATTATATCGATTTAATTCCTTTCAACTTCAAATATCTCAAGAATGGTGCAATTTAGGAGGAAAGATGGAGAATGATTTTATCTGCAAAAAAGACTAATGATTCCAGGAAGTACAAGATACGGACCTTTAGTTCAATGATATTTGTTTTTCATGCAATTTAACCAATCTGTACAGTAGTAGTGAGAAACCCACAAGAAATGGAATGAATCTAACGATGCCAAAATATGCATGACTGTTATCAAAAACCTTCTACAGGAGATCATTTCAATTGATATTGTCGCTTTGAATATTACAGGTGAAAATGCAATTTTTATGAAATTTCAACACCTATATCTTTTGAACAGGGCCAAATTTGGAAAAATGTTATAGGAAGAAAATGTTTCTTTTACGCGTCAAGAATCTATGGTTAAAATTAACGCCAGTGGTCAAAGACTCACCCTGTATAATTTTCCCTCACTTCTTGTGTTATAATCATGAAAGCTGGATAATTGCATGATGTATTTTTCGTTCTCCTTCACATACAAAAAAGGGATTTCAGGATGAAAAAATACAACACAAAGTAAGAATGCAATTTCCAACAAACAAAGGTCTGCATGACATACGCGGGGATATATTGTACATCATCATGCGCAAATGCGTTTCTGTAGAATGAAAAGCCTACCACTATCTGATGAGCTACCGAAAGCAGAATGTTGGGTATGACAAATGACTATACACAAGACTTTGTGATATATATCCTTGAGAGAATTCAGAGAATCATACTTTTCACCCTACTTGTTGCATAATAGGAACTGTTTAGTTTCCGACATACCCGAATCAACATGCACAGACCATTTCAGATTTCTGTCAAGGTGGACTCCAAGAAACTTTGCATTCTCGCCAGAGGAAATGTCACGATCATGAGCGTTAAGGATCAGTTTCCGGTTATTATGGCTTAACGTGAAATAAATTATCTCAGTTTTTCCTATGTTGATCATCAAGTTGTTGTGATGGCACCAATTCACAAAATTACTCAAAAGAAGTTCACATAATACTTGTAGATCCTCAAAAGACATCGCTGAAACTACTACAGCAGCATCGTCAGCAAACAGGTTCAACAAAAAGTTCTTGATAAGAGAAATTCCCTGGAGGTCCAACGATCTGATGAACATTTTCTGAAGATTTTCAGGAAGGTCATTAATGAAGAGGAGAAACAGAATTGGCCCAAGGACAGAACCCTGTGGCACACCCAAGTTAACCCCATGATCTGAAGAGAACGAATTTCCAACCTTCACACGCATGCACCTACCCTCAAGGTAGCTGCCAAGCCATTTCAAAAACACTCGTCGAAAACCTAAGGTGTAGCATTTGTCCAAAATAAATTTGAATGATAGACTATCGAAAGCCCTCGAAAGATCGAAGAAAAGTCCTGCTCCATGAAAACCGCTGTCAAGACTCTCATATACGTAATACATAACGTACTGGATTAGACAAGATCTGTGAAAATATTCCTTACACTTGTAACACCTGACATAGTCCAACACTCCTCTAGTGCAATAATTACACACTTTCATTTCTCTGGTATTTTCTTTATCGCTATTTTCTCCCATTTTCACGGAGCCATTATCACCTTCGTCTTCACTAGTCGCCATCTTGATACATATCTATGAAATATCTGATAATCTTGAAGAAAATTTCAAAATACAATCGAATGATCCAGAAAAGCAATATTCATTCCCAAAATGAATACTTATCTACAGGTCCATGTACTTCAAATAGTTTTGAGGAAAATGGATCTTGTAGAAGAATAATGACCAATAATGCAAATTGACAAGCACTCTGTTCAGATGAACAGACAAAAAGGATCCATCACGTTCAGCATTATTTAAAGAGAGTCATAAATAAGGGGTCAGAAATGTACAGAATTTTGAGAGAGAGAGAACGTATTATCTGACGTTAAAAAATCTAGTTTGGCGCAAGAGCCATCTATCGGTCTATAGATTTCGCGATCCGCTTTCACTCTATATGAAATTCAACAGAGCCAATAATGGCAACATTGCTGAGACTGAACATGAAATTCATGAAGAATTAGAGTTACAAAAATAATACGGACATTTTGAACTGTTGCATTCGGAATGTATTCTTAAGAACAGGATCACAAAGATCTTCTTCTTCTTCTTCAAACTTCAAAAAATAGGCGTAATTGCCTGTTTCTTCCTCGCCACCATGCCTAGTCTGGTCTCAAGTTGTCACTCCATCGCTTCCTCGGTCGTCCGACACTTCTGTGACCCAAAGGTGATTTGTCGCGGGCAATTTTTACAATTCGTGTGTCGTCCATTCGGTTGATATGTTGATTCCATTCGACCTTCCTATCCAGTATCCAGCTGTTCACATCCTTTATCCCACATGTTTCCCTGATAGCTTCACTGCGTTCTCGGTCTAGCAGTGTCTTTCCAACAATTCTTCTGAGTACCCTCATTTCTGCCGTTTCTGGGAGTAATCGTTTTGTCTTCGATGTGTCCGGTCGAGTTTCAGCAGTATAAGTCATTATTGGTCTTATTGTTGCCTTATATATTCTTGATTTCGTTTCTGTTAAAATATGTTTATTACGCCAGATTGAGTTATTGAGGCAAGCTGCTATTCTAGAGGCTTTGTTGGTTTGCTCTTGGACCTCATGCTTCAACGTCTCCATATCCTGATATTTCTATACCGAGATATTTGAATTTCATGACTTGTTCTACTATTTTATCATCAACAACCAGCTTACAACGTGTTGGAATTTTTGCCGTTGTCATGCATTTTGTTTTGGATATTGATATCACCATATTCAACGTTTTAGCCGTCTGATTGAACATATAAAGAAGCCGCTGTAGATCATCTTCGCACTCTGCGACCAGGACCGCATCATCGGCGTAACATAAGATCTTGATCTCTTTATCGCCCATTTTGTATCCCCTCAGTTTACATATTTTCTGTATTATCACGTCCATGATGATGTTGAAAAGAAGTGGGCTTAGAGAGTCCCCCTGTCTAATTCCTTTTCTAACTGGTATTGCCTGGGATAGCTCATTATTTATTCTGACATGGATTTTGTTTGCCTCATATATATTCTCAATGGTTTTTATCAAGTTGTGAGGGATCTGTCTGGCATGGAGAAGATGTATGATGTCCTCAAGTTTAACCCGATCGAACGCTTTTTCCAGATCTACGAAACATAAATATGCTGGTTTGTTATATTCGATGGACTTTTCCATTATCTGCCTGATGATGAAGACCGCATCGGTACATGATCTCCCTGATCTAAACCCCTGTTGCTCATCTGATAGCGTAATCAGGCGGTTGATCTGAATGGTTATGATCTTCGTTGTTAGTTTAATGTAGTGCAGAAAGGTTAATGCATCTGTAGTTAGTTGGAAGTTTTTTGTCACCCTTCTTAAACATTGGGATTGTGATACTCGTCCGCCATTCTTCCGGGATTTTATGACTGGAGATGACCTTCCGGATCAAATAGGTTAGTTGACGCGTGAGGCTTGGTCCGCCATATTTGAGTAATTCATTCGTTATACCATCTATTCCCGGACTCTTCCTATTCTTCATTTTTCTGATAGCATCTTCCATGTCAGATTCATTTATTTCAATGTCCTCATTCGTTGTTATTTCTGGTATTCTATTTTCAGTCCTAGGACTGTCTGCTTTATACGTTTCGGTGAGGTATTGGATCCATGTTTCTTGTTTGATCTTACTTGATTCATTCAATTCTCTGATTTCTTTTCTTTGGTTCCGAATGAATCGCCACATTTGCTTCTGCAGACTATAAAAATCATCTTCCATCCTCTTTGAAAATTTTTTCCCAGTGACTATTTTTGTTTGTCTGACCAAGGCTGTTGTTCCGTTTCGGACACGTTTGTAGTGTTCGTAAGATTCTGCGGTTTTGAGGATCTATATTTAAGGTAGGCTATCTTCTTTTCCCTACATTTAGCCTTAACTTCTTGGCAAAACCATGGTGTCTTACTTACATTGTTGGTATCACGTTTTACTACACGCTTGCCTAAAGCTTCGTTAGCAGCATCCTTGATATTTTGTTGAATTTTTACCCAGCATGCGTCTACATCATCTGAATTATTTACGGGGTTTTTGTCTATCTTTTCCCTAAGCCTTTCTTGGTATAACTTCCTTATGGACAGATCCCACAAGGAATCGATATTGATTTTCTCTATTTGCTTTGTCGAATGCTTATATTTCTTGGGTGTCAGTTTTATTTTAATTTTTCCTAGCAGTAATTTATGATCACTTCCTATGTTAGCTGAATTAAGAGTTCTAATCTCGAGGATCTGACCTGGATGTATGGGTCTATTGGTGACTATAAAATCTATCACAGAGGCATGACCTCTGGTATTAGTGAATGTGTTATTTGTACTGCATTTTAAAGGTCGAAAAAGTGTTATTGATACGCAGTTCATTTATTGAGCAAAAAACTGGTCATAAGTTCTCCATTATCATTCAAAATTTCCTGGTTGAACCTTTGCTTTATACCAGGAATCACCTCGTTTCCTACACGAGCATTGAGGTCATAGAATTATCGTGTAGCTAGATTCGTGGGAAATGACTCCACTACATCCTGCAACTGGTCAAAAAAAGTCCTCCCTCTCCTTCCTAGGTTTGCTGTCCTCCGGTGCATACACCGACAGTATAATTAATTGTCGATCATCCGTGTTCAGTTCGATAGCTAGAATTCTAGAGGATACGTAATGGCACTTTTCGATATTGTTTTCGTACTTATTGTGGATCGCCACTGCTACACCTTCCTTTGCTCTCTCTTTTTTCCACGCCGCTATATACAACTGTGTAGTCTTCGTACCGTTTCTGTCCTTTACCCTTTACCTTTGTTTCTGCAGGGCACATATATCGATGTTGTTGTCTTTTAGCTCAATGAACATTTCTTGATCTTTGTTGTTGAATGCTCTCACATTCCACGTTCCGAAAGCGCAAAATCCCTTTCCTTTTCCATCTCGTTATCCTGTCCTTGCGTGATTCGTCATCCTAAAATCCGTCCTATTCCGAGGCATGGTTGCGGTTCTGTGAGCATTCTAAATTTTTTCACCGCAGATGGCGGGCTAGCCCGATCTGTGAACCCTCCTCTTTTATCCGGGCTTGGGACCGGCAAGGCTACTCAATCCACCCATCGATGATGCAGGCAGAGTTATACAAAGATCTATATGAGTATATAAATTTCTCTCTTATATTGTTTTAATTGGAATAATATATTGAAGGTTTTTTAACAGACCATTTTTTATTTCAGTGTTGAAGTCTCCTCCCAAATACAGCAAAGTGTTGAATTAGAAGAAAATTCTATATGTAAAGAGGGAAATGTGCTGCTGGACACCGGGATCATCAAGATGTTAGATCTAAGATGGATAACCCCAGAAATCCAGTAGATTTTATTCATTTCAAATGTCACCATTGTGATTATGCGTCAAAGCTAAAGAGTAACTTGAGTAGGCACATATATAGTGTTCATTTTAATTTGAGAAATTTTAAATGTCACCTATGTGATCATATATCAAATGAAAAAGGTAGCCTTGAAAAACATATTAATTCTGTTCATTTGAATTTAAAAATTTTAAATGTGACCTCTGTGATTATAGATCAAGTGAAAAGGGTACTTTAAAAGACATTGTGATTCTGTTCATTTGAATTCACGAAATTTTAAATGTGACCTCTGTGATTATAGATCAAATCAAAGAGTAACCTTAAAATCCATATCGATTCTGTTCATTTGAATTTGAAAATTTTAAATGCCAGCTGTGTGATCATGCATCAAAATCTAAGAATGCCTTGAAATATCACATAAATTCCGTTCATTTGAATTTGAAAGATTTTAAATGTGACCTCTGTGATTATAGATCAAATGAGAAGGGTAGCCTTAAAAGACATATTAATTATGTTCATTTGAATTTGAAAAATTTTAAATGCCACCTGTGTGATTTTAGATCGAATCGAAAGGGTACCATTGGAAGACATATTAATTCTGTTCATTTGAATTTGAAAAGTTTTAAATGCCACCTGTGTGATCATGCATCAAATTCTAAGAGTGCCTTGAAATATCACATAAATTCTGTTCATTTGAATTTGAAAATTTTAAATGTGACCTGTGTGATTATGCATCATATTATAGGTATCACTTGAAAATTCACATAAATTCCATTCATTTGAATTTGAAAAATTTTAATGTGACCTGTGTGATTATGCATCATATTATAAAAATATTTTGCAATATCACATAAATTCCTTTCATTTGTATGTAAAAATTTTAAATGTGACCTCTGTGATTATAGATCAAATCAAAAGAGTCACCTTAAAAACCATATCAATTCCGTTCATTTGAATTTAAAAATTTTAAATGTGATCTCTGGGTGATTTTAGATCACATCGAAAAGATAGCCTTAAAAGACATATTAATTCTGTTCATTTGAATTCGAAAAATTTTAAATGTCACAACTGTAATCATGTTTCAAAATTGAAGAGTGGCCTCAAAAAGCACATAGATTCTGTTCATCTCAAAGTAAAAAAAAATTAAATGTGTTATCTGTGATTATTCTACAAACTATAGAAATCTTCTCAAAGGTCACATAAAATCTGTTCATTTTTGAATTTGAGAAAATTTAAATGTCTGTGAATATGAATCATATCTTAATAGTCTAAGTTGTCACGTTTGTTTATTTCAATTTCACATGAAAGAATAACCCCAGCAAATTAAGAGTTATTGCAATTTACGTTGAAATAATATGTGATCACTGCGATTATGCATAAAACCCAGAGAGTAGTTGGAAACATCTCATGAATTCTGTTCAAAAAAATTTTAATTTGATGTCTGTAGAAATATAAACTAAACCATAGACGTTATATACTAGTATATAAAGTCTATGGTCTAAACTCAGAAAGTTATTTAACCTTGAAGATCATGTAAACTTGGTTCATTGGAATTTGAGAAATTTCAATTCAAATGTGATTTTTATTATTTAATAAAGAGTTCTACAAAATGTACATGTTTTTTTTTCAATAATTTGAAATTTGAGCTTTGTGATGAAAACGATAGCACTGACGTGAGATCTGGAGCGTTTGCATGTCATCCCTGGAATAAATATTGTGATAACAAAATTTAGAAAGCACTGACGTGAGTTTAGATCGTCCGGCGCTCTTGTGAAGCTACTTGAGAGTGCTATTCATTCTCAGAATTAAAATCTCACCTATCTAATGTTAAATATCATATATGGCACATGACTAATACTCCATAAGTGGCATATAATAACTATGGGAGTCAATGGCACACATCATAGCAAATAATTATCCTAAATTCAAAAGATGATATCTCCGGAAGTAATAGTTTCTCCAGAATAAATCTGGTATCAATGTATTTGAAATTTTATTCAGAAGTATAATTTGAAATATTTTTTTATTACTCCCAAACTATTGAACGGATTTAGCCGAATAACAACTTGTCCTAGATTTTCATTCCTCAGATCTACTCTGAAAATTTCAGCTGTTTAAGCTCATTCTGATGGATTCTACATCAGAAAGTCCATATAAAACAGTTGATACCACTTTCACTGAAATATTTGAAAGATTCAGATGTTTGGATGAACCTATAAGCACTCTGTTCAGGTGAACTTTTTTCATGTTGGGCAGTTTAGAATTTTCCCTATCAAAGCGTAGTAATTATTCCGTGTTGGACTTATACCTAGAGACTATCAGAAAGTATTTTTCATTTTTTCAGAATGGCCGCACCAATTTAATATTGAACTGTTTTCATGTTGAGCAGATTGTTTCCCTATGAAAACGATATAGTATTTTCTTTCCATGGATCTTGTCAATTCGATATAAATAATCTGAAATCATTTTCGGTAGGCTGCCAAAAAAAGTAAAGATTTTGAAGTCATCAAAAAGGTTCTGAATATTCCTTAAACCTGATTTGTTTATATAAAGTATTTCAAAATAAATAAGACTTGTTAACTTCTTATTGAACGCAAACGTAGTCAATTAATATTATTCAGCGTCAGACCGCAGCTTGTCATTCATCATCGACGCCACTGGTCGGTACGCTAACTCAGCCTGCTGGCGCGGCCCGCTGTCTTCACGCTGGACACCACCCGTCATTGACCTGTTAGACATTCCTTGTTAAGTTTACACAAGTCAAAGAACATAGTTGAAATCACAGAGGAAAAATTATATTCTATGTTTAGCTCAAGTTTGGTCAACTTTCAGAGGTTAATTTCATTCTTTGAAATCCAAAGCGACCGAAAGTAAAAGATTTAGAATACATTTTTTTTCTTTTCATTATAATGATGGATGTGAAAGAACTTGAAGAAACGTACAATTCCGATAGGTAAGTAATTTGTGTAATCTCAGTATTTCAATACGAATAACAATTTTTACATGATACAAGATGACACAGTATTTTAACACCACGATGATTGAAATATTTCTTTTTCGCTTTAGTGAGGGTAGAAATGAAGAAATTATGTTTGACAACTCGGAAATCAAAATTGAAGATATTGAGGTTTCTCAAGCTGTATCATATCAGATGACAAAGACTGAAGATTCTGTTGATAAATCTGGTGGTATGATATGTGATAAAGTGGAAGGTGACGATGATATTGATAAAAATGTGTCTGACAGGTATGTTACATATGAGTTGGTAAATAATAATCATGTAGAAAAGATTTCACAGAGATATTTTTGCTTAAAAAGACGCTTATAGTTTCACCCTAATTGTAGATATTTTACAAAAATTTATGGAATTCATAAATTTGATATGCAAGATTATATTCAACAATGAAAAGTATATTTTTGCTTTATGATTTCAAACCACTGTTAATTCGCTTGGGTTTGACTAATAATTCAGAAACGGGGAATGGGTATGTGAAAACGTAGCTCGTTGTAAACCTTAATAACTGATTGATTAACAAATACAAAATTATGAAATTATATATGGTACCGAATTTGCAGTTGGCATTCCTTTGACAACTTTATTGGTTGTTACTTTGAATAAATGCTGTGATAGGAAAATGCATACTTGCAGTTTTTTTATTGGTTGGTAATCAGTGCACTACTTCTGTTAGGTGTTCAGTGGACTGTTAGGTTTTCTTAAGGAGAAGCTGATTTCTAATTTGATTGTAGTACTGTGGTGATTTACTTAAAACTGTCGCAGAACAATATTTAATGTCCTATAATAATAAAATACAAGATATCCCGACTTACCCTTGGTAAACGCAGGAGATTGTAAAATGGAGGGTCTTCTTGAACGAAAGGGGGTCCAGGACGGTTGTATCTTGCCTTGTGGACACTCTCAATCTTCCTTTGATGCACTTTCTCTTCAGTCGAGTATCAGTGAATTAAGTAATTTATGAACAATTAATCATTATGCTTTGTATAGCATTGGTAATATATGAAAATCGAAAATTTGTCAGAGCGTAGCTAGTCGCTTCCTAGCGTAACGTCTCATTCCGCCCTCTCCTCTCCTCTCCTGCTTCCTCCCCATATGATGGCAAGAATGTTTCCTTCTTTGTTTTGTGAACAGGAATCGATGGTAAAAAGAGGACAGAGTAATTGCAGTATATCTTGTATGTGCATATATTTGAAAAAAAAAGAAGCGACAATGTAAAGAAAAGAAACATTTCTCCATTTGTTAATGTAAAATAACAATCCCTGAGAAATGTGGACTTCAAATGCATGAAATGAACAATGAATTGTACTAGAATAAAATACCCTAAATAAATAAAGGAAACTATATGAAATTTAACTCAAGACTAAACATACCCACAAGGCTGGAAATGCCCAGCATTTCCTGAACAAAATAGTACAAAAAAAAAAAAATATATTTGCAAGTTATCAAAAATATAATATTCCTGTATACAAGAACATATATAGTTTTTTATTGATAAGGTAGAGGGCAAAGTTTTACTAAGGTATCTTTTTCAGTTGACCCTTTGCAGTCTTCACTAGAGCGACTCAGCAATGCCATCCTTTCCAGGGTATAACTCGATAATGCGACCCAATGGCCAATTCAATGGCGACGAGAGTTCATTTTTTATTAGAACTATGGAACTATTTTAGCATTCCTACCTTGAGTAGTCCATTTAGATTTTTGTTGTAAAGTATGTAAATATTCCCGACTCCACCTGTTCCAAAAATCGCGATGTAGTCTCAATATTAACTGCCATCTAGTCAAGCGATTGACACTTATGTCAGTGTAATCTTGGTCGGGCAAGGTAACTAGAGGTTCCAATGTCAAGAAATGTCCTGGCGTGAGAGCAGTTATGTCATTAGGATCGCTACTTATGGGGCAAAAGCGGACGTGAATTCAAGATCGCCTCTATTCTAATAATTAAAGTATTTAATTCTTCATATGTAAGAACTTGTGCTCAATAAGTCTTATCAAGTGTGATTTTACACTTTTGATATTAGCTTCCTTCAGATGCCACCCATATGGGGTGCAGAGGGTGGGTTGAAATGCCAAGAGATATTTTCTTTCCCTGGATGTATAATCCATAATCTGTTTCAAGTACTTAGAACTAGCTATGAAATTTGTACCACAATCTGAATATACATTTGAACATCGACCTCTTCTAGCAATAAATCGGTGAAATCCCATCAAGAAACACTCTGCCGCGAGATCTGAGAGAGTAACTCAAGGTGGACGGCTTTAGTAGCACAGCATATAAATAATGCAAAATATGATTTAGTAGTTTTAGCACCGCGTATTTGACATGTTTTAATCATAATTGACTTGCCAAATCAATTCCTGCGTTACCGAAGGTTTTATCCCGGTAACGCGGAATTTGGGTAAATTACCCATCATAGGTTCAAACGATCTCGGATTCACTTTGAAACAGTTGTGGCATTTAGAAATGACTGAACGTATCATCCTTTTGCCGAACATATCCAAAACATCTGAATCAAATGGAACAACGTAGTATTCACACCTGCGTGTAGAAAATTACTATGGATGTACGAAATGAGCAATTCAGTAAAAATATGCTTGCTAGGTAATAATATAGGATGTTTTCCGTCGTAATGTAAATTGAATAAGACAGACGTCCTCCGACTGTGATAATACCATTATTGTCAATGAAGGGACTTAGTTTTCTTAAAAATTTCGAACTTTTCTGATGATGATAACAACTTTATTTCATTTTTCAATTCCGTCTGCTGAATCTGTTTAGCAATAATCAAAAGAGCATTATGGATTTCAAAAGAGGTGATGGCCTTATCACTAAAAATTCTACGATCATTGGATTTCAGGTTATTTAGAAATCGAACCATATAACAAATTATTCTGAGAATTTTACTCAGAGACGTAAATTTTAAAAGTAATGCAACTATAAAGCTAGTTTCAGGTACAGACGCAATAAAACAAGTTGAGAATTCGTTTTTGAATCTTCAGTAATATCATTATGATGAAATTCAACTTCCCTTCCCGAGTAAAATGTATCTATCTGATCAGTTTGAAAAGTTGGGCCCTCAAACCACAACTGGCATGATAAAAGCGTTAAAGGTGATATTCCACGAGTGCCAACATCAGCAGGGTTATCCTTTTTCCTTAGAAGGTACATAAAACCAACGCCCGGTGGTATAATATCCTGAATATAAGAAGTGCGATTAGAAACGAAAGACTTCCATTTGTGAGGTGAGGATTTGATCCAAGTTAAAGCTACAGCAGAATCAGAAAACGCAAATGTACGAGAGAAAATTGAACAAAGCCTCCATATGAAGATTTTACAAAATGAATCAACTTTGTGTAAGCAAAACAGCAGCGCCAAAGCTCTAAACGAGGTATAGAAAGACTTTTCAGAGGAGCAACTTTCGATTTTGCACATACGAAGAAAGTTTTAGAATATGCTTCATAGGAAACACGTGCATAGACCACTGCACAGTAGGCCAACTCAGATGAATCACAGTATCCCAATACATCGCACCTATGAGTCAAAATGGATTCTGTAATAACGTGAATCCTCAATGAAGACAGAAAACCAATCTCCCTCTCGGAACCGAGAAAATGCAGCAGAAACCTCATCCCCAGGAACACTATCCCATGATTTACCTTGACACCAAAGAGATTGAATGAGGATCTTTAAGCGATTGTACATGGAGTTAAGTATCCCAATGGATCAAAAATACGAGCTACACACGACAGAATACCTTTTTCGTGCATAACGTGGGAATATCCAGCGTAGAGAAAGAGAAGCAATCAAACGAGGGACTCCAATTTAAACCTAAAACTTTACGAAATGGATTTTCAATATCTGATTCCAGATGTCGTGCACAGAATCTAAAACATGTGCAAGCGGTATATTTTTCATAAGGTCATTATTATTACTCTGCCACTTTCTTAACTCAAATCCGCCCCTTTCAAGCAATGAGATGAGTTGTTCAATCTTCAGAGATGCCCCTTCCAAGGTATCATCTCCACAAGAAACATCGTCGACGTGTGTATTCTGCATTAGTATCTCTACAGCCAAACTAAACTCCGGAAAATCCCTACTCAACTTTTTGCAGAGTGCTTAATAGCCAAATAAGGACTACAATTCAATCCAAATGGAAGTGTTTTCAATCGATATTCGCAAATGGATCTTTTGGTGAAAATCGCCATAAAAGTCGAAGAAAATCTCTATGTTCATTGAAATCTCAATCATCCTGTACATCTGACGAATATCAGCACAAAAAAACATACCTATACAAACGGAACCGAAGTATTATTGAAAGTAAATTATTTTGTAGTTTTGGTCCAGTAAATAGGGCGTCGTTTAATGACAACTTGTCTGGATAACGGCTACTCCCATCAAAAACAATCCTAACAGGAGTGGAACAAGAGTCCTTCCGTGAAACATACTTAATGAGGTAAATAGAAGACATTATAATTATTGTTGATTTCGAGTTCGGAAATTGGAATGATTTCCATATGGTCACTTTCCAAATATTCTTGTATAAGAGAAGAATACTTCAAATAAAGATTTGCATCCTTGAGAATTTTGGATTCCAAAGCAAGAAAACGTTTTAATGCTAAAGACCTGGTATCACCAAAGTCAGGACAAGTAATTTTAAAAGGTAATGAAACGGTGTAACGTCCTGTAGCATTTCTGAATGTAGTTTATGCGTGTAATACTCTTCGCAAAATACATCTTCAGGAGAGCGACATATAATTGAAGGCACTTCTTCAACTTCCCAAAATCTTCGTGAGATTATCGGTTAGATGTGAGTCATCTTCATTAGAAGAGGTAACTAGAAAAGAACTAACATTTTGAGATCTAGGTATATTTACTTTGCCCATAATTATCCACCCCAATATGGTATTAACTGCGACTGGTTCACCGGGAGAAGTAACGATTCGACCACTCTGTAGTATATATGGAAAAATATCAGCCCCAAGTAGTAAATCAACATTTCCAGATTCAAAATATTCTGGGTCGGCAAGTAATAGATTCGAAAACTGTCTTCTACAAACAGGGTAATGAAACATTAGGCATGGTATCACAAATTTTATCGACGATCACTGCACTTAATTTTATCAATTGACCAGTATTATGAATAGAAGTAACTTGACATTCAACAGCTAAATTAGCTTTTGTACTCATACGTCCAAACCTTGACGCTTATTGAAGCGTTAAAAGGTTTCAAATTTAACTTTTCTGGCGAGACCTTTCGAAATGAAAGTCACTTGAGAACCAGAATCTACAATACCCCTTACCACATAAAAGTTTCCAAACTATCTTTACTTTCAATTTAACAGTAGAGAGAAGGACATGGGATATTGCCGATTCAGGATGTGAAATGAAACTACTGAATGACTGAATCTCTTGTGAAGGGTCGGAAGATGTGGAAGGTATGCTTTGTATATCAGTAAAAGTAGATTGCTCTGGAGAAAAATGAAGTAGAGAATGATGAAACCCTTTGCAAGTACGACATCTTTTAGAGATGAACAATTCATGGCTGTATGAGAATCAGCCA
The DNA here is from genome assembly GCA_030674115.1 of Micraspis discolor. Lineage (NCBI taxonomy): Eukaryota > Metazoa > Arthropoda > Insecta > Coleoptera > Coccinellidae > Micraspis > Micraspis discolor. Next base: position 29,297 of record JARTUT010000597.1, on the reverse strand, counting down.
GGCAATTAATGCATGCTTTCAAACTTTTAATGATTTCATACCGTTTATTAGGATCTATTGATAAGAAATCAGAACATTTAAAAATTATATGATCTCGCTTACAATGTATGCAACTTACTCGATCACAGGGTTTATATTTTGTATTGGCTTTAGAATTGGTGCTAGACAAAAATGAACTTTATGAAACGAAACTCTTGATTTATGTTCGTGAGATGGGCGCTCTTTATTTTTTTGAATTCAACGAAATCGATTCAACCACTACACAATGTTTGAGTAAAATATCACGTACTGTATTATAAGATGGAAGTTCTGAAGAGGCATACTCCCTCAAAAACCTTCAAAGTATTCGAATCTAATCTATCAATTAACATTTGCACTAGTATAAAATTCCAATCGTTTACCGGAAATCCCAACAACTCCAAAGCCGATAAATTTTCATGAAATACATCCAGCAAAGATCTTAAAGATTTATCATTCGAAATAGGACGAAAATTATCAATTTCTTTCCAATATGCAGTGGCAAGTAGTCGTTTATTCTGATAACGAGATATGAGGGAATTATAAGCTATAATATAGTTCTCATCCAACAACGGTAAATTTTTTACAATATTTAACGGCTGGCCTTTCAGAACAGAAATAAGATAATTAAATTTTTCAACATTGGATAATTTCTGGTTTCCATGTACTAAAGAATTAAAATTGAAATGAAAGTAGGAAATTTTTTAATGTCCCCCTCGTACATAAGTAAATTTATTTTCGGCAATTTGACATTTGAAGAATTATCTATATTTTTTATTGAACGATTATACAGCTCTTCTTCAGGTAATTCAAATAATTCATAGTAAACAGTTTCTATAAATTGACATCTGTCTTCAAAATCTCTATATACCTCCAATTCAGCTGCCAACGCGTTTTCAGCCCCTTCCTGTACGGACACGAGAGAAATTATACTAATATGATGTTTGTCAAATACATTTTCCACTTTTCGATACCTCGATATCGTATTTTAAATGTTGAATATAATTCAGGATTATCTTTCACTATTTTCGCCTGATGGTACAAAGAATTGACACTCGAAATGACAGTATCACGAAGTGCTCGCAATCGTAAAACTTTTTCATCATCTGCCGGCATTGTGTTTCTTGTGAATAATCTAAATTCAAAACTCCCAGTAACCTTCAATTCAAACTCTACCAATCAAACCCCCATAACTATGAAAATCGATCTACTTAGAAACAATTCAACTCAAATTCTCGAAATATTCCACCTTTCCTAACGTTATACAAAACCCAAATTCATCCAGCACAACTCAATATTTCTTTCATACAATAAAGGAAAATAAACAAACCGAAACTAAACAAAACTTCGAGTTCATAGATAAGACAACAGATGGTCAATTATCTGATTGAAATTGATCGATGAATATGTTCTCAAGTACGTAATAAATGACTGAAATAAAATAAATTGGAGGAAATAATTCGTTCAAAACCTCAGTACCACACTCAAATGTTTCGTAATGAAACTATACAAAAATCTGGCCTACTAAGGACCAATAATTATGTTAGGTGTTCAGTGGACTGTTCGGTTTTCTTAAGGAGAAGCTGATTTCTAATTTGATTGTAGTACTGTGGTGATTTACGAAAACTGTCGCAGAACAATATTTAATGTCCTATAATAATAAAATACAAGATATCCTGACTTACCCTTGGTAAACGAGGAGATTGTAAAATGGAGGGTCTTCTTGAACGAAAGGGGGTCCAGGACGGTTGTATCTTGCCTTGTGGACACTCTCAATCTTCCTTTGATGCACTTTCTCTTCAGTCGTAGTATCAGTGAATTCGTAATTTATGAACAATTAATCATTATGCTTTGTATAGCATTGGTAATATATGAAAATCGTAAAATTTGTCAGAGCGTAGCTAGTCGCTTCCTAGCGTAACGTCTCATTCCGCCCTCTCCTCTCCCCTCTCCTGCTTCCTCCCATATGATGGCAAGAATGTTTCCTTCTTTGTTTGTGAACAGGAATCGATGGTAAAAAGAGGACAGAGTAATTGCAGTATATCTTGTATGTGCATATATTTGAAAAAAAAAGAAAAGAAGCGACAATGTGCGCAAAAGAAACATTTCCTCCATTTGTTAATGTAAAATAACAATCCCTGAGAAATGTGGACTTCAAATGCATGAAATGAACAATGAATTGTACTAGAATAAAATACCCTAAATAAATAAAGGAAACTATATGAAATTTAACCCAAGACGAAACAACTTCTATTGCAACTTTATGCTCCTTCAGCATTTTTATGTTTAAATATTCCTTTTGTAAATTAATTGGTAAATTATTAGAAAATTTCTCTCATTTTCTTAGCGTTTATGAGGAGGAAGAGTCCATGTTTGGCAAGTCTGAAGTCAAAATTGAAGACATAAAGGTCTCTGAAAGTTTCTCCTATCAGATGGTCAAGACAGAAGATTTTTGCAAGACATTGGATCAAGTGAATAGTGATGATGAAACTGATGAAATTAAAACTGAAAGGTATGTAATATATTAGTTAATTTTTCTGATAAAATGAAAGAAAACTTTCACACAATAGTCATTGGATTTTTCTATGTCAAGGTATAATTAATTAGCTACCAAGATTATGTGTTTTTAACCCGATAGGATTGTTTCATAGGGATTATGAGACAATTGTACACCTGGAAATCAGCGTTCAAAGAGTTTTTGGCAAATTATGTTATACATGTTAAAAAAAGGTGGTTTCATTAAATATGAAACTTTCGTTCCATCAATAATAATTTGAATTCAAATACAAGGTCCTAACTGAGACACTACCTTAACCCACCCTTGCTAGACACTATAATACCATTGTTTAAAGAGAAGATAGTTAGTTACTCGCTGTACTCAAGGAATTGGATGGCAGTTCACAACGCCATCTATTAGAAATAAATTGCAAATGCGAAATTAAGGTCCATGCAAATATGCCCTCACAGGATCAGTTAGCAACTAATTGGCCCGGTGAAAAGTTTTCTACATTTGTTATGAAACCATATTCCTAAGACGTGAAGAGTGAATAATCTGAGATGTTAAGGCATTATTGTGTGAATTTTCTTTTAGGTCAGGTACAGTTCGAAGTATAACAAAGTTCGTTTATGATTTCCGATTTACCAAAAACAGAGAATACATACAAATAACTGAAAATAAGGGTAACTTTCGATTTTCAGATGAAATGGCGTGTTTATTAATAAATTCCAAGTTGATTATTGTGAAAAATAGCTTCATAAGATAAAATAAAAAAAATTTCAATTGTATCTTTGAAGTGATGTGGAGTTTGGAAAAATTGGTATAGAAAAAATTAAGACTCTAGCGGGTGAGCCTGATATTTGCGACATGTAGTATGAATAAAAAAAAAAGAATAATTTTTGTATAAAGTTTTCATAAAAATATATTGATATCTATAATACTATAAAACAATATAAAAATGTGTAAAATACAATAATGAGTAAGCAAAATAAATAATGATTATATTCCATTATTAATTATAATAAACATAGCAGATTTGATAATCTAATATTTTTAGTATTTGGTGTTTTCAAGTTGTTTGTTATATTTTTGCAAAATTTATAAATGATGAAGACAAGAGCTCATTCTGGTTGGGTTGACTGAAGGTGTTTCAGAAAACGCTTTCTTATAGGATAAAGGACTTTTACTGCGGAATACTTGTCAATATTTTTTTCGAACACTTTCATTCCCAGCTCAGTAACTTTTTTCATCAAATTAGTTGGGTATTTCAATCCCCCCGTAAAGTTCAATTCATAGTTCTTGAATAATATCAAAATTTCATGGGTTTCCACCATATCTTCTGTATCCTCCAAAAGAATGGAACATTCTTTACAGTTATATTGGTTAATTAATTTTTTCACCAAATATCCGGCAAAATACTAACTTGTTCGTAATAGAACATAGGAACGATCAACTACGATGCGAGCTTTGATCTATCAAATCAGTATCTGATGGACTCTTTGCTTTGTTGTCTAATATGTTATAATTCTGCAATACTAAATATTTCATAATCAATTCACATGAATATGTTAACACTTTCCATTGACAAACCGATGAAGAATCACAATTTATACTCTATTCTATGCTAGAAAATATAATCGTCAACTTACTTCATTCATAAAACTAGGAAAATTTTTGATGCAGCTGAAAAATATAAATAAATCACATGAAAAATATCTATGAAATATCTGATAATCTTGAAGAAAATTTCGAAATACAATCGATTGATTCATAAAAGCAATATTCATTCCCAAAATGAATACTTATCTACAGCTCCATGTGCTTCAAATAGTTTTGAGGAAAATGGATCTTGTAGAAGAATAATGACCAATAATGCAAATTGACAAGCACTCTGTTCAGGTGAACAGCCAAAAAGGATCCATCACGTTCAGCATTATTTAAAGAGAGTCATAAATAAGGGGTCAGAAATGTACAGAATTTTGAGAGAGAGAGAGAGAGAGAGAGAACGTATTATCTGACGTTAAAAAATCTAGTTTGGCGCAAGAGCCATCTATCGGTCAATGGATATCGCGATCCGCTTTCACTCTATATGAAATTCAACAGAGCCAATAATGGCAACATTGCTGAGACTGAACATGAAATTCATGAAGAACTAGAGTTACAAAAATAATACGGACATTTTGAACTGTTGCATTCGGAATGTATTCTTAAGAACAGGATCACAAAGATCTATATGAGTATATAAATTTCTCTCTTATATTGTTTTAATTGGAATAATATATTGAAGGTTTGACAGACCATTTTTATTTCAGTGTTGAAGTAACCTCCCAAATACAGCAAAGTGTTGAATTAGAAGAAAATTCTATATGTAAAGAGGGAAATGTTATACTGCTCGACACTGGGGATCATCAAGATGTTAGTTCTAAGATAGATAACCCCAGAAATCCTGTAGATATTATTCATTTCAAATGTCACCATTGTGATTATGCGTCTAAGCGAAAGGGTAACTTGAGTAAGCACATATTTGGTGTTCATTTTAATTTGAGAAATTTTAATTGTCACCTATGTGATCATATATCAAATGAAAAAGGTAGCCTTGAAAGACATATTAATTCTGTTCATTTGAATTTAAAAAAATTTAAATGTGATCTCTGTGATTTTAGATCATATCGAAAAGGTCACCTTGAAAGACATATTAATTCTATTCATTTGAATTTTAGAAAATTTAAATGTAACCTCTGTGATTATAGATCAAATGATAAGAGTAACGTAAGAGCACATTGTAATCATGTTCATATGAATTCGAAAAATTTTAAGTGCCACTTGTGTAATCATGCATCAAATTATAAGAATGCCTTGAAAAATCACATAAATTCCGTTCATTTGAATTTAAAAGATTTTAAATGTGACCTCTGTGATTATAAATCAAATGTAAAGGGTGCAGTTAAAAGACATATTATTTCTATTCATTTGAATCTAAAAAATTTTAAATGTCACCTCTGTGATTTTAGATCAAATCGAAAAGTTAACCTTAAAAGTCATATTAATACTGTTCATTTGAATAATTTTAAATGTAATCTCTGTGCTTTTAGATCATATCGAAAAGGTCACCTTGAAAGACATATTAATTCTGTTCATTTGAATTTTAGAAAATTTAAATGTGACCTCTGTGATTATAAATCAAATGTAAAGGTTGCAGTTAAAAGACATATTAATTCTGTTCATTTGAATTTGAAAAATTTCAAATGTGACCTCTGTGATTTTAGATCAAATCAAAAGGGTAACATTGGAAGACATATAAATTCTGTTCATTTGAATTTTAGAAAATTTAAATGTGACCTCTGTGATTATAAATCAAATGTAGAGGGTGCAGTTAAAAGTCATATTAATTCTGTTCATTTGAATTTGAAAAATTTTAAATGCCACCTTTGTGATCATGCATCAAATTCTAAGAATGCCTTGAAATATCACATAAATTCCTTTCATTTGAATCTAAAAAAATTTAAATGTGACCTCTGTGATTATAGATCAAATCAAAAGAGTAGCCTTAAAAACCATATCAATTCCGTTCATTTGAATTTGAAAAATTTTAAATGCCATCTTTGTGATCATGCATCAAATTCTAAGAAAGCCTTGAAATATCACATAAATTCCGTTCATTTGAATTTAAAAAAATTCAAATGTGTCCTCTGTGATTATAGATCAAATGAAAAAGGTAACCTCAAAAAACATATCAATTCTGTTCATTTGAATTTGAAAAGTTTCAAATGCCACCTGTGTGATCATGCAGCAGATTATAAGTATGCCTTGAAATATCACATAAATTCCTTTCATTTGAATCTAAAAATTTTTAAATGTGACCTCTGTGATTATAGATCAAATCAAAAGAGTAGCCTTAAAAACCATATCAATTCCGTTCATTTAGATTTAAAACATTTTAAATGTGATCTCTGTGATTTTAGATCAAATCGAAAAGATAGCCTTAAAAGACATATTAATTCTGTTCATTTGAATTCGAAAAATTTTAAATGTCACAACTGTAACCATGTGTCAAAATTGAAGAGTGGCCTCAAAAAGCACATAGATTCTGTTCATTTCAATGTGAAAAAAATTAAATGTGTTATCTGTGATTATTCTACAAATTATAGAAATCTCCTCAAAGGTCACATAGAATCTGTTCATTTTTGAATTTGAGAAAATTTAAATGTGACGTTTGTGAATATGAATCATATCTTAATAGTCTAAGTTGTTACGTCTGTTCATTTAAATTTGAATAATTGTCACATAAAAGAATAACCCCAGCAAATTAGAGTTAATGCAGTTTACGTTGAAATAAAATGTGATCACTGCGATTATGCATAAAACCCAGGGAGTAGTTGAAAACATCTCATGAATTCTGTTCAAAAAATTATAATTTGATGTCTGAAGCCATGTCTAAACTCAGAAAGTTATTCAACCCTGAAGATCATGTAAACTTGGTCCTTTGGAATTTGAGAAATTTCAATTCAAATGTGATTTTTATTATTTAATAAAGAATTCCACAAAATGTACATGTTTTTTTTTCAATAATTTGAAATCTGAGCCTTGTGATGAAAACAATAGCCTTATAAGCACTGACGTGAGATCTGGTGCGTTTGCATATCACTCCTGGAATATATATTGTGATAAAAAAATTTAGAAAGCACTGACGTGAGTTCCGATCGCCCGGCGCTCTTGTGAAGCTACTTTAGAGTGTTATTCATTTTCGGAATTAAAATCTCACCTACTTAATGTCAGATATATAAGGCACGTGACTAATTCTCCGTAAGTGGCATATAATAACTGTGGGAATCAATGGCACACATCATAGCAAATAATTATCCTAAATTCAAAAGATGATATCTCCGGAAGTAATAGTTTCTCCAGAATAAAACTGGTATCAATGTATTTGAAATTTTATTCAGAAGTATAATTTGAAATATTTTTTTATTACTCCCAAACTATTGAACGGATTTAGCCGAATAACAACTTGTCCTAGATTTTCATTCCTCAGATCTACTCTGAAAATTTCAGCTGTTTAAGCTCATTCTGATGGATTCTACATCAGAAAGTCCATATAAAACAGTTAATACCACTTTCACTGAAATATTTGAAAGATTCAGATGTTTGGATGAACCTATAAGCACTCTGTTCAGGTGAACTTTTTTCATGTTGGGCAGTGTAGAATATTTCCCCATCAAAGCGTAGTAATTATTTCGTGTTGGACGTATACCTAGAGACTATCAGAAAGTATTTTTCATTTTTTCAGAATGGCCGCACCAATTTAATATTGAACTGTTTTCATGTTGAGCAGATTGTTTCCCTATGAAAACGATATAGTATTTTCTTTCCAAGGATCTTGTCAATTCGATATAAATAATGTGAAACCATTATTAAGATTTTGAAGTCATCAAAAAGGATCTGAATATTCCTTAAACCTGATTTGTTTATATAAAGTATTTCAAAATAAAAATAAATAATACTTGTTAACTTCTTATTGAACGCAAACGTAGTCAATTAATATTATTCAGCGTCAGACCGCAGCTTGTCATTCATCACCGACGCCACTGGTCGGTACTCTAACTCAGCCTGCTGGCGCGGCCCGCTGTCTTCACGCTGGACACCACCCGTCATCATTGAACTCTATATGAATACCTGGAACGGCCCCGTCCAAGCAATTAGTTAGCCAAGGGTGAGGCAAGGGGCAGAGAAAGCAAGAACGGATACCTCTCCTTGTCATACTCATTGGAATTAACGGAATCGAGTTTGTCTGTTTCAATATTTCGTAATATATATAGACGTTATCTTTGCTCAGGTAAAAAGAGTAACCTTCCATTAAACGTAATAGAATAGAAAGAGATAGATACCCGTTTGGCACGCCGGTTGCCTAACCCAAAATTTTTGCCTCAGCGTTTGGCTAAGATGGGGCCGTTCCAGGTATTTAGAGTTCAATGCCCGTCATTGACCTGTTAGACATTCCCTGTTAAGTTTACACAAGTCAAAGAACATAGTTGAAATCACAGAGGAAAATTTAGTACTCTATGTTTAGCTCAAGTTTGGTTAACTTCATTCTTTAAAATCCAAAGCGACCGAAAGTAACAGATATTAGAATAAATTTGTTTTCTCTTCATTATAATGATGGATGTGAAGAAACTTGAAGAAACGCACAATTCCGATAGGTAAGTAATTTGTGTAATCTCAGTATTTCAATACGAATAACAATTTTTACATGATACAAGATGACACAGTGTTTTAACATCACGAAGATTGAAATATTTCTTTTTCGCTTTAGTGAAGGTAGAAATGAAGAAATTATGTTTGACAACTCGGAAATCAAAATTGAAGATATTGAGGTTTCTCAAGCTGTATCATATCAGATGACAAAGACTGAAGATTCTGTTGATCAATCTGGTGGTATGATGATAAGTAATGAAATGGAAGGTGACAATGATATTGCTAAAAATATTTCTGACAGGTATGTTACTTATGAGTTATTTTTTTATAGACAGGACAATGTATGCTTTTCTACCTTATTATTTCTAAAATATCAACTGTTATTTTTATGTTCTTTAATGATGCCTATTTTTAAAAGTAGCTTGCTTTGTTGTATTTATTCATAAAGGAACAACTGATGGGCATAAATTATTCAAAGCACATGAAACAGGAACAATTTCATCCAAAATCGGTTGCTCATCATGTGTGCTCAAAAGAGACATCGGTACAACATCATGGAGAATGGAATACTTCTGCCTAACACATCCAATTACATGCTCTACATGAATTCTCGCATGCGCCAATCCTCTGGTTTCCTCAAGATCAGTGGGATGTAGTTGGTTCTTCCCTCTAACAAAAGCAGGTGTTCTAACCACAGCTCCAAATAATCCCACCTATTCTTTTATTAAGAATCCTCTGTCTGCTAAAATTATCCAACAATTTGGTCAATATTTTGTCGATACTCTACCACCCCATTGGGCACGTTTTTGAAATATGTTGAAGTGCAGGATTTACTAATGCCAAATCGATAAGCCAAATCTGTAAAGTCTGAATTTAGATGTAATTTAATTAGCGTTAGCAAAATCTGTTCTGCATGAGATAACGCAGTGGTCGTAGTAATTTTCATATCATCTCTTCACTATCGATATCTGTCTGAACAGCTCTCAAATTCAATTCTTCATCAGGCAATGCTTTCAAAGTATCTTCTTCACAAGATGTTGAAGGTTGGTTATTGCTAGCACAATGTACCTATTCATTTAAAAACTATCAATACAAATTGATTAATACATAAACACTGCCCAATTACCTCTGAAAATTTTACTACGAACAGAAGTAGTCTGAACAAGAGATTAAATAATTAGAATTATTATAGTAATATACTATAATATACAATAACACTTTTATTTCAACCATATTATCTTACCTTAGCACTACTAGATTCTCTCTGGTCTTTTTTCGTTTAAAACGATAAAGCTTTTTTTCAGCATCTTCTGAACATGTACTACCATGTTGTTCATATCCCAAATTCAGTGAGGGAACCCAGTCTGGGTTTAACATGTCCATTAGATCTGCTGGAGCTCCTTAAATAAATTAAGCTTTCAGTGCATATAAAACAGTCAAACAATCAAGTTTTTACCTGAAATAAAATGCTTTGGGCATACTAATGAGTATTTGAGCTTTGTGAGTATCAGATCACTTCGATGTATAGCATTTATCCAACGATCTCGTCTTAAAACCGACAGTTTGTTCATTTCAATCTTATGCTTAAAGTTCAAAATAGCAGGAATCCGGAAAAATCTAACACTGTCACGGGTTGCTACACTTCCACAGCCAACAATACAACAAAAATTTTGCATTTTGTATAAAAAACAATTGAGTATTTCACTAATTTTTACAAATAACACAACCATTTACTTGTAAACAAAGGCTATGTTTTTCCTACAGCGGCCATTATACAGCTGATCGTGACAGCAGGTTGGAAAGCCCTATTAGGTTTAAAAAAAACAAAGCCAAAATTGAAGAAAAAAAAATGAAATTAATATTTTGAAAAAAAAATTTTTTTAGATTTGCTATTTTTTAATAATGTTAGGTACGGTTAACCTCTTTAATAACAAAAAAACGATGTCAGAATTTATTTTTTGCTATTTCTAACAGTGGAACATGGAAAAAAGAATTTTTGCAAAAAAATTTTTTTTTTTTAAATTATATTTAATCATTTTTTTATTGCTTTAGGGGGTTTACTGAAGCACCCTAAAATTGCAAAAATATAAAAAATTCGGTGGGTCCTTGAACTGCAAAATTACCCGTAGATATTTATCAAAAATGTATGGAATTCATAAATTTGATATACAAGGTTTGATTTAACAATAAAAAGTATATTTTTGCTCTATGATTTGGAACCATTGTTTATTTGCTTGGGTTTGACTAATAATTCAGAAACTGGGGAATGGGTACATGAAAACGGAGCTCATTGTAAACCTTAATAACTGATTGATTAACAAATACAAAATTATGAAATTATATATGGTACTGAATTAGTAGTTGGCATTCCTTTAACAACTTTATTGGTTGTTACTTTGAATAAATGCTGTGATAGGAAAATGCATACTTGCAGTTTTTTTATTGGTTGGTAATCGGTGCACTACTTCTATTGCAACTTTATGCTCCTTCAGCATTTTTATGTTTGAATATATATATATATATCCGCTCTATAGCGTTCTACGCCCTGCGGTGCCCATCTCTGTCTATGCTCCCAATCTCCCGGTCTAAGACCTCTCTCCGACATTGCTTTGCTCACTCCCTGTATCCAAGTTATTTTTGGTCTTCCCCGCTTTCGTCGCTCCAATGGACTCCAGTTCAAAATTTGTTTTCGGTATCCTGTCTTCGCCCATTCTCTGCACATGGCCATACCAGCTGAGTTGTTTGATCTTTATATCCTCGATTATAGTGGTGTTTGCATTCATTATCTCCCTTATTGTGATGTTTGGAATATGTTGGAGTCTAGAAATCCGAGCTGCTCGTCGCCAAAAATCCATTTCCAGAGATGATAGTTTTTCCATTGTCCTTGATGTTAGTTGCCATGTCTCACAGCCATACAGAACTACACTCTTGAAGACAGTGTTGTATATTTGTCGTTTCTTTTCTTTAGATATTTTATTTGACCATAATATCGAATTTAGGGCACCAATTATTTGTTTTCCCTTTATTAATCTTTCTTCTATCTCTGTCTCTGTTCGGCCAGTGTTAGTGATTTTGGTTCCTAAGTATGTATACTCTGTTGTGGTCGGTATCTGCCTGCCATCCTGCAGTTTAAAATCCTCTGTATCAGAGCCGACACAAATATACTTGGTCTTCTGCATATTCACACTTAATCCCCATTTTTCATATTCTTCGATCAAGCGACGCATCATAAATTCCAAATCATCTCTGTCCTGGGAGATAACGACCTGGTCATCAGCGAAATGCAAAATGTACAAAGTCGTCCGGTCACCCAGTTGGATCCCCATTCCGTGACATGATCTTATCCAATGCTTCAATGCTTCGTTCAAATAAATTTTGAACAGCGTTGGTGATAGGCTGCAACCTTGTCACAATCCCTTTGATACGTGAAAGCTGGATGATAACTGATTGTTAATTTCAACCCTTGAGGAGAAATTTTCATAAAGCTGTTGAATCGCTCTTATTAGTGTCACGTTTATCGATGACCCTTCCAGTACCTGCCAGAGCTTAGTGATGGGTACACTATCATATGCACTTGTCAGGTCAACAAACAGCAAATGAGTGTTTCTGCCAGTTGCTATCTTCTTTTCAGTCAGTTGGTTGAGCTTGAAAATGTGGTCTATACAGGATCTCCCAATTCTGAATCCAGCCTGCTCTTCTATTTCATTTGTAACATATTCGTTTTCAATCAGATTTTCAAGATTTTACAGTATAACCTGTTGAATGTGCTTGTTACTGATATACTGATAATTTTACAATCACTTTACTGCCTTTCTTATGAAGGGGAGTTATCCACGCTTCTTTCCATTCACTAGGTGGATTTTCGCCGTTCAGGTATTTGTTGAAGAGGTCTTTAATCATATTTCGTAATTTTCTGTTCCATTTTTAATCAGTTCGGCTGGGATTCCTCCTGGTCCAGCAGCCTTTTTGTTTTTAAGTAGGCCTTATGGCTTTTTCTATATGTTCCTCAGTGATTGTTTCTGTTGTTCCTTGTTCTGTATATCTTTTGGGAGAGTTATTAATGAATTCTGTCCAATGTTCTCAAGCTCTTTCTCGTAGTGGTTTTTCCATTCATTCAATGTTATCGGTTGTATGTTGCTTCTTGTTATCTGTTCTTTCCTCAAACTTTGTATAAGACTCCAGGCCTCTGATGATCTGCTTCCGCCCATGTAAGATTCCAATTCTCTACACTTACGCTCCCATGTCTCATCTTTACTGTCTATTATCAACTTCTTGAATTTTGACTGTTCACGACGGTAAAGCAATATTCAAATGTTTGAATATTCCTTTTGTAAATTGATTGGTAAATTATGTAAAAATATCTCTCATTTTCTTAGCATTTATGAAGAGAATGAGTCCATGTTTGGCAAGTCTGAAGTCAAAATTGAAGACATAAAGGTCTCTGAAAGTTTCTCCTATCAGATGGTCAAGACAGAAGATTTTTGCAAGACATTGGATCAAGTGAATAGTGATGATGAAACTGATGAAATTAAAACTGAAAGGTATGTAATATATTAGTTCATTTTTCTGAAAAAATGAAAGAAAACTTCCTCACAATAGTCATTGGATTTTTCCATATCACGGTACAATTAATTAGCTACCAAGATTATGTGTTTCAACCCGATAGGATTTTTTCATAGGGATTATGAGACAATTGAACACCTGTAAATCAGCGTTCAAAGAGTTTTTGACAAATTACGTTATACATACATGTTAAAAAAAGATCGTTTAATAAAATATGAAACTTCTGTTCCTTCAATTATAATTTGAATTTAAATGCAAGGACCTAACCTGAAGACTTGAAAAAAACTGAGACAATACCTTAACCCACCCTTGCTAGACACTATAATACAATTCAACAGAGCCAATAATGGCAACACTTGCTGAGGCTGAAATGAAATTCATGAAGAACTAGAAGGTTTATTTGCGTTGCAGTTCGGAACTGTAATTTTTGGTTCCCATCTGTTTGTCTGGGACTTAACTAGAGTTCCTTGTCGTTTGTGTGGTCGGAACACTTGATTTCGGAACTGTTCGTTACTGTTCTTATGGTTCCTGATCTAAAGATGGTACAAGGTACCACAGAAGAAGCGGTAAATTCAAATCGTCGGTGATTCAAATTTTTAGTAGTTGTAATTGGCAATTAAGTTATATATTTGCTGACTATGATATTTGCATAACTGTTTTTGAGTATATTCGTTGTTGTGTGAGTATAAATTTTTAATCAATTGGTTATAAATGGCTTCTCAAAATTTTTGTTATCTCCAAGAAGAGGAAGGATCATTTGCAATAGATTAATAAAATAATGGCATAGTTGTTGATCAAAGTATGTAATATAATTATTTTATATTATTTACATTATATATATTTTTTTAGTTATTTCGTGATTGTAGTATCTTCATTTCCTAACCACTCAAAATGTATTGCAAATTTAGGAAGGAAACAGAGGAATGACCTCCTTCAAGAACGCAACGACTTGTTAAAACAATTCTTATCTAAAAAATAATTACAAAGCTATGAAAATTGTTAGAAAATATTTTTATTTATTTCCCAAATGCCACCAGTTCCATACAAATACCTAATTCTATTATATAAGATTTTCTGTACACAATTTCCACCAAAATTACAATAAAATAAGAGAAGAATTCACAGTTTATCCAGATATGAACTAACAAAAATAAAATTTCTCCAATGATGACCACTACTACATGTATTGAAATTTTAAATTATAATTAAACTAAATAATTTATTTGAATATTTCATAACATATAAATTATATTTACAGATATTTATATGGATATGTTGAATAATATGTTGAAATATTTCTATTTATTTATGACAAAAAATAATTGTTCAATTTTAATATTTGTAATTTCTAACGTACATCCACCGTATTAACAACACTATCCATGATGTACAACATAACCTTACTTTCACTTATCTATGCACTTGACGAAATCGTTTTGAAATCATCTGTTCTCACCTGTTCGTGTCATAGAACAACTTGCAGCGATTCCAAGAGTTACAGAACTTGGTTCTCTGTAACCCCAGAACAACTAGGAACTGCCACGCGAACAAACCTAGAGTTACCAAAATAATATATACATTTTGAACTGTTGCATTTTAAATGTATTCTTAAGAACAGGATCACAAAGATCTATATCAATATATAAATTTCTCTCTTATATTGTTCTAAATGGAATAATTTATTGAAGGTTTGACAGACCATTTTTATTTCAGTGTTGAAGTAACCTCCCAAATACGGCAAAGTGTTGAGTTAGAAGAAAATTCTATATGTAAAGAGGAAAATGTTTTACTGCTGGTCACTGGGGATCAGCAAGATGTTAGTTCTAAGATGGATAACCCCAGAAATCCCGTAGATATTATTCACTTCAAATGTCACCATTGTGATTATGTGTCAAAGCGTAAAGATACCTTAAAAAATCACATAAATTACATTCATTTGAATTTGAAAAATTTCAAATGCCACCTGTGTGATCATAGATCAAATGAAAAGCGCTATCTTAAAAACCATATCAATTCTGTTCATTTGAATTTGAAAAATTTTAAATGTGATCTCTGTGATTTTAGATCAAATCGAAATGATAGACTTAAGAAACATATTAATTCTATTCATTTGAATTTGAAAAATTTTAAATGTCACCTGTGTGATCATAGATCATATGAAAAAGGTACCCTTATAAAACATATTAATTCTGTTCATTTGAATATTAGAAAATTTAAATGTGACCTCTGTAGTTTCAGATCAGATCGAAAAGGTAGCCTTAAAAAACATATCAATTCTGTTCATTTGAATTTGAAAAATTTTAAATGTGACCTCTGCGATTATAGATCAAATGAAAAGCTCCATCTTAAAAATCACATAAATTCTGTCCATTTGAATTTGAAAAATTTTAAATGTCACCTGTGTGGTTTTGCATCATATTTTAAGACTTCCTTGATAAATCACATAAATTCCATTCA
Organism: Micraspis discolor; assembly: GCA_030674115.1. Lineage (NCBI taxonomy): Eukaryota > Metazoa > Arthropoda > Insecta > Coleoptera > Coccinellidae > Micraspis > Micraspis discolor. The sequence goes on along the minus strand of JARTUT010000597.1, from coordinate 13,570 downwards.
TTTGAATTTGAAAAGTTTTAAATGTGATCTCTGTGATTTTAGATCAAATCGAAAAGATAACCTTAAAATTCATATTAATTCTGTTCATTTGAATTTGAAAAATTTCAAATGCCACCTGTGTGATTTTGCATCAAATTATAAGAATGCCTTGAAATATCACATAAATTCCATTCATTTGAATTCGAAAAGTTTTAAATGTGATCTCTGTGATTTTAGATCAAATATAAAAGATAACCTTAAAAAACATATTAATTCTGTTCATTTGAATTTGAAAAATTTTAAATGTCACAACTGTAATCATGTTTCAAAATTGAAGAGTGGCCTCAAAAAGCACATAGAGTCTGTTCATTACAGTGCGAAAAAAATTAAATGTGTTATCTGTGATTATTCTACAAATTATAGAAATCTCCTCAAAGGTCACATAGAATCTGTTCATTTTTGAAGTTGAGAAAATTTAAATGTCTGTGAATATGAATCATATCTTAATAGCCTAAGGGCTCGTTTATACTGGCTGGTACCTTATGCCCTAAGCCCTTACCTTATTCCGTATGCCGTAAGAATTTCAGTAGGTGTTTATACTGGCTGTTAACTTAACCTTAAGCAGAACATAGAGTTTATGCATTTTGCTCTATGCTAATTAATAATTTGTCATTTTGAATTTGTGTTTCTACGTTTTGATACGTGCTGATCATCTTGTATTATAATTTATGATATTATTTGAAATTACCGCTATCAAAACAGAGATCCTTTCTGTATTCAATACTCTGATATAAATAATTGACCCTCTATGGAATGCGCATGTGTCAAAAAAACTCGCCCAATATTACATTCCCTTAATTTGTCTTACTTATAAGATAGTCTTATACACTTATAAGATAATCTAATCTAATTATCTAATATATATATGTAATTTGTCCAAATTATTTATGAATATATATTTCTATGAATTTGTCCCTAGAAGTTGAACATTTTACAGGTAAGGGAAAAGGTTAGGGAATGAGTATGAACGAAAGCATTGAATTCCTATGGTTCAACTTTTAAGGTTAAGGTTACGGCATAAGGTACCAGCCAGTATAAACGAGCCTTAAGTTGTCACGTCTGTTCATTTAAATTTGAACAATTGTCACATAAAAGAATAACCCCAGCAAATTAAAGTTGTTGCAGTTCACGTTGAAATATAATGTGATCACTGCGATTACGCATAAAACCCAAAGAGTAGTTGGAAACATATCATGAATTCTGTTCAAAAAAATTATAATTTGATGTCTGTAGCCATGTCTTAACTCAAAAGGTTATTTAACCCTGAAGATCATCCAAACTTGGTTCATCGGAATTTGAGAAATTTCAATTCAAATGTGATATTTATTATTTAATAAAAAGTTCCACAAAATGTACATGTTTTTTTTTTCAATAATTTGAAATCTGAGCCTTGTGATGAAAACAATAGTCTTATAAGCACTGACGTGAGATCTGGAGCCTTTGCGTGTCATCCCTTGAATAAATATTGTGATAAAAAAATTTAGAAAGCACTGACGTGAGTTCCGATCGCCCGGCGCTCTTGTGAAGCTACTTAAGAGTGCTATTCATTCTCGGAATTAAAATCTCACCTACTTAATGTTAGATATCATATAAGGCACGTGACTGATACTCCATAAGTGGCATATAATAACTGTGGGAGTCAATGGCACACATCATAGCAAATAATTATCCGAAATTCAAAAGATGATATCTCCGGAAGTAATAGTTTCTCCAAAATAAAACTGGTATCAATGTATTTGAAATTTTATTCAGAAGTTTAATTTGAAATATTTTTTATTACTCCCAAACTATTGAACGGATTTAGCCGAATAACAACTTGTCCTAGATTTTCATTCCTCATTCCTACTCTGAAAATTTCAGCCGTTTAAGTTCATACCGTACTTCCGACTACTGAAGGACATGATAGATGTTGACCATGGATTCTGCATCAGTGAGTCCATACAAAACGGTTGCTACCACTTTCACTGAAATATTCAAAAGATTCAGATGTTTGGATGAACCTATAAGCACTCTGTTCAGGTGAACAGTATTGCTAAAAATAAATGATAACAGAATGAAAGGAATTGATAAATATAGTCTTGAATAAAAAATCACTAAATCTTCAATTTTTTTCTTGAATCTTAGAAATTCTCCTAAAAACTCATTTTTATATATCGAAGAAGATCTTGATCCTTCAGTTCAGAGATAATTGAATTGTTTGTCACTCATGAATAAACATCAATAGAATCATAAAAAAAGGCCAGAACATAATGAAATAATATAAAATTTTGCAATTTAATTCATTTTTCATTGAATGTTGAATGTGATATCTGAGAATATCTAAAAATGTCTAGTAGATGATTATTTTAAAAACATACACAAAGAACACACTAATATACAACTATCAGAGACGTGTAGAATATTTCCTTATCAAAGCGTAGTAATTATTTCGTGTGGATCGTATACCTAGAGACTATCGGAAAGTATTTTTTTCATTTTTTCAGAATGGCTGCACCAATTAAATATTGAACTGTTCTCATGTTGAGCAGATTGTTTCCCTATGAAAACGATATACTATTTTTTAAGTCTTAAATTCAAATTGGTGATCCAAAATTATATTTTTAAAGGTTTAGATGGTGGTAGCAGGATCAAAAAACGGGAAAATGATACTATATCAGTTCGCCGACGTTACGGAAATATATTTTTCCATCTTCAGGGCTCTACAATAGAATATGGTGCATATAATGAAAAATTCCAAACTCAAACATGTAAATATATAAAACAGCAGGAATGACAAACCAAGACAACACCTCATAATTACAGTCTAAAATGTGTAACATCAAACAATTAACCATGGATACAGCTCAAAAAGTTAAAACAACATAAACAATCAGCAATAATGTGGAAGGTTTTCGTGAAAAAAATGGAGATGTACTTCCAGACTAAACAATTATATCCTGCCATTATCCTCTATATACATAATATAGTTTACAAATCTCAAATATGTATTTTGCATGGAAATAAATTATCAGACCGCAATGAAAAATAAAAATATAGTAATTTCGAGAGACATACTTCGACACACGGAGGTGGAACCAATATAAGAGCTCTCGATTTCTCAGATGGAAATACCCGAACACGCGTTCATATGTTGACGGGAGGCGATGAAAACTTTACAGGGTGTTTATTCATTCTTAATAAGGGAAAATATATTCGGCTAAGATGTTGGATATCCGATCTTGAATTAACTGAGTTGTTAACTGCTATCTGTAACTGTAACATCTCATACATTAGTCGATTCCCTAAGTATACTCTATTCAAAGTTTATTTGTAACTCGGTTGGCCATGGAAGTTTGACACATTTCACTCTGTATATTAAAAAGTTAGGTTGGGTTTACTATTTTTCTGTCAGATTATTACGCACTGTTGTCTATATCACATAAAGGTCCTAGTAAACTTGGATTCACTCAAAATGCCAATTTACTTCTGAACCTTGGAAGAGTTTCGAAAGGTTTGAAATTATTATGGCAGAAATTTCTAAAGGAGCTGCTCTTATTTTGATTGGGATGTTGTATGATAACCTCAAAAATATAAATTATAATATTTAAGTTACCGTTCATCAGGGATGAACATATTTCAAGTGATTTTCGGGAATCTGAAGAAGTTTGAACATTAATCTGTTCATCATGATACATGATACTTCCGATTGGAATTTGTTTGATATTCGAAAGGACATTGCTTTAATCGTTTGGAAGCTGGTTCAACATTTCAAAAGAATTAAGGAAGGTATCACAAAGAAGTAATGTTTAATCTGAAGATGTAGCTAATAAGGGAATGGTATATATTCTTGAATGCAGAATTGGAACAGAGCATCTCACTTCTATGAAACACTTCGATTTAATTATCAACAAAATAAGATTCAATACAAGCTTGTATTCTGAACATATTCTAGTTGATCAATGCATAAAAGTGATGGTAGGCACATTAGTTTTTCAAATCTCTTATTTTTCCTCATAAAAATACCTTCATTGTGATCTTCTCGATGAGAGCTATACATGCTTCGTTCAGTAGGTATTCTCTGCAAATCTCTTGGTGATTATGTGAAATGAAGGTTTCATTTTGAGTCACTGACGAAAAGAGTTAATTCTTCCATTCAATATATATTTTTTATCGTGATTGTTTCATAGTTTTGTTGGTCTGGGATATACTCAGCTCTAATCACATCCTCAATATTCAAAATTGAAATAATAGCTTTTAACATAAAGAATCGAATAAATGTTGATTACTTCTAAAGTTCTTTCAATCCGAATAATATCTCTTACAGGTATGTTATGTATACAACAGAATATTTTGAAGAATTCATAAACATATTCAGGAGCATTCACAATACTGAACGCTATGGAAAGTGATGTATGTGTTCATTTCTTCGTTTGCCTTTTTTTTCAAATAAGAACTGAGAGATGAATAAATTTCATTTACTCAACCCTTGATCACTGAGTTAGTCAACAATTCAGTAGAGATTGTGAATTGATCATACTTGACTGAAGTGGAAGCATAAAGCACAATTACTAAAAATTATACAATACTTATTCACATATAATAAAAAAATATCGAAAATGCTTTTTATTTCTCTAACAAATAAATTTCAATAAACTTGAATTATACAAATAAGGATAGAACATCAATGATCTGAAACGATGAAGAATAACGATCTACCATAATCAAATTAGATATAATTCAATTATTAATATTCAATGTGTAGATTTTACTATTATCAAATAACTTCCAATCACTATTGAAATCGAAATTAGATATTTGAAAACTTAAATGAAATATCATATGATTGAAATTTGTCAAATTATTATTAGGGTTTTACAAATTACACAATAAGTTTTTTTCGAAAAGTGAAAAAAATCTTTGTGAAAGAAAGAGAAGAGAGAAATTAACTTGATTGATAATAAAAAATCATCAAATGGCTATCAACCGAAGTCTTCCTGCCAATTTTACATTTATAAATTATTAATTGTATTTATTGTATAAAAAAAAGTTATTCCAATGATATTAGATGTTCATAAATTGGTAGTGCTGGTAGTTTGGCCTTTGGTGGGTTCTCTGTGTCATATTGGTGCACTAGTGAAGAAGCTCAGTATGGGGGAAGGGCCTATTAGTCCAGGTTGAGCTATCCGATTGATGATTCTTAACAAACTTATCCACCTGTAGAAGAAAAATCTTCTTTTAATGCCAACAGATTGTGCTCCTTTTACTAAATGAAAATGAGTAGCATATCCTCCTAATAATAACTGTATATTAGCATGTAACAATAATTTACTTACATACATTTCAAATTATATCCTTAAATGAAGTGACAACTTGAGTTCTTCTCGACATTATTCCACATCCATTACTTCAGTGAACGAATCAGACTCATCATCAGATAATTCTGGATCTGAATCACTTTCCTCCAATGAAATAATAAATGGAGGAATATTATCTATAGGTAGGTTACCCATATGTTTCAGTCCCAGTCGTCTTCAATAAGTCGTTACAAGAATGTAAATAAAAATTTTGCTACATTTCAGGTGTACATTTTGAAAGAGCCAGAGTCCATAAATTGAACACTCTATCCCTTGTGTAAGGATGAGAATTTATGTTCTTGTTGTAGAAGTTTTACAAACGCCCATGCCATTTCAATAGGATTATATTGGCAATGGTATGGGGTAATCTAAGAACTTCATGTCCATGCTCTTTCAAAAGTTCATCAATAACGTATCGTCTCTGTCGGTCAGTTCTAAATGGTAATATTAAATTCCAAAGTTGATTTTTATTTAAATTCGATCGAAATCAATTTTGTTATTCACCAACCAATTCTGCATATCAATTTTCTTGCTTGAACTAGTTGGTGGCTTATCCAACTGCACTGAATGATTATTTAGAATTTATACTTTTATTTATCTATGGTTCCACCTCCGTGTGTCGACGTATGTGTCTCTCGAAATTACTATATTTTTATATTTCATTGCGGTCTGATAATTTATTTCCATGCAAAATACATATTTGAGATTTGCGCTCTATGTTCAAATCACAGAGGAAAAATTATATTCTATGCTTAGCTCAAGTTTGGTCAACTTTCAGAGGTTAATTTTATTCTTTAAAATCCGAAGCGGACCGAAAGTGAAAGATATTAGAAAACATTTTTTCTTTTCATTATAATGATGGATATGAAAAAAACTTAAAGAAAGGTACAATTCCGATTGGTAAGTAATTTGTGTAATCTCAGTATTTCAATACGAATAACAATTTTTACATGATACAAGATGACACAGTGTTTTAACATCACGATGATTGAAATGTTTCTTTTTCGCTTTAGTGAAGGTAGAAATGAAGAAATTATGTTTGACAACTCTGAAATCAAAATTGAAGATATTGAGGTTTCTCAAGCTTTATCCTATCAGATGATGAAGACTGAAGATTCTGGTGTTATGATGAAATGTGATGAAGTGGAAGGTTACGATGATATTGATAAAAATGTGTCTGACTGGTATGTTACATATGAATTGGTAAATAATAATCATGAATCTTTTAATTTTATAGACTGGATAATGTATGTTTTTCAACCTTATATATAACTTTTCTACCTTGATGTTTCTGATGTATCAACTGTCTTTTTTTATGTTCTTTACCAATGCCTATTTTTCAAAGTTTGCTTTGTTTACTTCAAAATTTGTCATTCCAACTTCCCATGAAATTTCAATACATGTAGAAAAGATTTGACAGAGATATTTTTGCTTAAAAGGACGCTAATAGTTCCATCCTAATCGTAGATATTTAACAAAATCGTATAGAATTCATAAATTTGATTTACAAGGTATGATTCAACAATAATAAGTATATTTTTGCTGTATGATTTCGAACCATTGTTAATTTGCTTGAGTTTGACTAATAATTCAGAAACTGGGGAATGGGGAAAACGAAGCTCATTGTAAATCTTAATAACTGATTAACAAAAAAAAATTATGAAATTATATATGGTACCGAATTTGCAGTTGGCATTCCTTTGACAACTTTATTGGTTGTTACTTTGAATAGGATGCTGTGATAGGAAAATGAACACTTGCAGTTTTTTTATTGGTTGGTAATCAGTGCACTACTTCTATTGCAACTTTCTGCTCCTTCAGCATTTTTATGTTTAAATATTCCTTTTGTAAATTAATTGGTAAATTATTTGAAAATTTCTCTCATTTTCTTAGCGTTTTTGAAGAGGATGAGTCCATGTTTGGCAAGTCTGAAGTCAAAATTGAAGACCTAAAGGTCTCTGAAAGTTTCTCCTCTCAGATGGTCAAGACAGAAGATTTTTGCAAGACATTGGATCAAGTGAATAGTGATGATGAAACTTATGAAATTAAAACTGAAAGGTATGCAATATATTAGTTAATTTTTCTGATAAAATGAAAGAAAACTTCCACACAATAGTCATTGGATTTTTCCATGTCAAGGTATAATTAATTAGCTACCAAGATTTTGTGTTTTTAACCCGATAGGATTTTTTCATAGGGATTATGAGACAATTGAACACCTGAAAATCAGCATTCAAAGAGTTTTTGGCAAAATATTTTATCTGTTAAAAAAAGGTTGTTTCATAGAATTGGAAACTTTCGATTCTTCAATTATAAATTAAATTTAACTACAAGGTCCCAATCTGAAAACTTGAAAATAACTGAGACAATACCTTAACCCTCCCTTGCTAGACACTATAATACAATTCAACAGAGCCAATAATGGCAACACTGCTGAGGCTGAACATGAAATTCATGAAGAGCTAGAAGGTTTATTCGCGTTTCAGTTCGGAACTGTAATTTTTGGTAATTTGTAGTTCCCACCCGTTCGTTTGGGACGGAACAAGAGTTCCTTTTAGTTCGTGTGGTCGGAACACTTGATTTCGGAACTGTTTGATACTGTTCTTACGGTTCCTGATCTAAAGATGGTACAAGGTACAACAGAAGAAGCGGTAAATTCAAATCGTTGGTGATTCAAATATTCAGTAGTTCTAATGGGCAATTAAGTTATATATTTGCTGACTATGATATTTGCATAACTGTTTTTGAGTATATTCGTTGTTGTGTGAGTATAAATTTTTAATCAATTGGTTATAAATGGCTTCTCTAAATTTTTGTTATCTCCAAGAAGAGGAAGGATCATTTGCAATAGATTAATAAAGTAATGGCATAGTTGTTGATCAAAGTATGTAATATAATTATTTTATATTATTTATATTTTATATATTTATTTTAGTTATTTCGTGATTGTAGTGTCTTCATTTCTTAACCACTAAAAATGTATTGCAAATTTAGGAAGGAAACGGAATAATGACCTCCTTCAAGAACGCAACGACTTATTAAAACAATTCTTATCTAAAAAATAATTACAAAGCTATGAAAATTGTTAGAAAATATTTTTATTTATTTCCCAAATGCCACCAGTTCCATAAAATTACTTAATTTTTTTATATAAGATTTTCTATACACAGTTTCCACTAAAATCACAACAAAATAACAGAAGAATTCACAATTTACCCGGATATGATCTAACAAAAATAAAATTTCTCCACTGATGACCACTACTACATATATTGAAATTTGAAATTATAATTAAATTAAATAATTTATTTTAATATTTCATAACATATAAATTATATTTACAGTTATTTATATGGATATGTTGATACAAATTGAAATATTTCCATTTATTTATTACAAAAAAAATTGTTCAATTTTAATATTTGTAATTTCTAACGTACATCCACCGTATTAACAACACTATCCATGATGTACAACATAACCTTACTTTCACTTATCTATGCACTTAATGAAATCGTTTTGAAATCATCTGTTCTCACCTGTTCGTGTCATAGAACAACTTGCGGCGATTCCAAGAGTTACAGAACCTGGTTCTCTGTAACCCCAGAACAACTGGGAACTGCCACGCGAACAAACCTAGAGTTACCAAAATAATATAGACATTTTGAACTGTTGCATTTTAAATGAATTCTTAAGAACAGGATCACAAAGATCTATATGAGTATATAAATTTCTCTCTTGTATTGTTTTAATTGGAATAATATATTGAAGGTTTTTTAACAGACCATTTTTTATTTCAGTGTTGAAGTAACCTCCCAAATACGGCAAAGTGTTGAGTTAGAAGAAAATTCTATATGTAAAGAGGAAAATGTTTTACTGCTGGTCACTGGGGATCAGCAAGATGTTAGTTCTAAGATGGATAACCCCAGAAATCCCGTAGATATAATTCACTTCAAATGTCACCATTGTGATTATGTGTCAAAGCGTAAAGATACCTTAAAAAATCACATAAATTCCATTCATTCGAATTTGAAAAGTTTTAAATGTGATCTCTGTGATTTTAGATCAAATCAAAAGAGAAGCCTCAAAAACCATATCAATTCTCTTCATTTCAATTTGAAAAATTTTAAATGCCACATGTGTGATCATGCATCAAATTCTAAGAATGCCTTGAGATATCACATAAATTCTTTTCATTTGAATCTAAAAAATTATAAATGTGACCTCTGTGATTATAGATCAAGTGAAAAGGGTACTCTTAAAAGACATTGTGATTCTGTTCATTTGAATTCACGAAATTTTAAATGTGACTTCTGTGATTATAGATCAAATCAAAAGAGTAACCTTAAAATCCATATCGATTCTGTTCATTTGAATTTGAAAAATTTTAAATGCCAGCTGTGTGATCATGCATCAAATTCTAAGAAAGCCTTGAACTATCACATAAATGCTGTTCATTTGAATTTGAAAAGTTTTAAATGTGATCTCTGTGATTTTAGATCAAATATAAAAGATAACCTTAAAAGCCATATTAATTCTGTTCATTTGAATTTGAAAAATTTTAAATGCCACATGTGTGATCATGCATCAAATTCTAAGAATGCCTTGAAAAATCACATAAATTCCTTTCATTTGAATCTAAAAACTTTTAAATGTGACCTCTGTGATTATAGATCAAGTGAAAAGGGTACTCTTAGAAGACATTGTAATTTTGTTCATTTGAATTCACGAAATTTTAAATGTGACTTCTGTGATTATAGATCAAATCAAAAGAGTAACCTTAAAATCCATATCGATTCTGTTCATTTGAATTTGAAAAAATTTAAATGTGATCTCTGTGATCATGCATCAAATTCTAAGAATGCCTTGAAATATCACATAAATGCTGTTCATTTGAATTTGAAAAAGTTCATATGCTACCTGTGTGATCATGTATCAAATTCTAAGACTGCCTTGAAATATCACATAAATGCTGTTCATTTGAATTTGAAAAGTTTTAAATGTGATCTCTGTGATTTTAGATCAAATCTAAAATTTGGCCTTAAAAAACATATTAATTCTGTTCATAAGAATAATTTTGAATGACACAACTGTAACAATGTGTCAAAATAGAAGAGTCGCCTCAAAAAGCACATAGAGTCTGTTCATTTCAATGCGAAAAAAATTAAATGTGTTATCTGTGATTATTCTATAAATTATAGAAATCTCCTCAAAGGTCACATAGAATCTGTTCATTTTTATTAGATAATTTGAGAAAACTATCTTATTAAGAAAAATTAAATGTCTGTGAATATGAATCATATCTTAATAGCCTAAGTTGTCACGTCTGTTCATTTAAATTTGAATAATTGTGTCACATAAAAGAATAACCCCAGCAAATTAAAGTTATTGCAGTTAACATTGAAATATATTGTGATCACTGCGATTATGCATTAAACCCAAAGAGCAGTTGGAAACATCTCATGAATTCTGTTCAAAAATATTGTAATTTGAGTTCTGTAGCCATGTTAAACTCAAATCTCATGGTTCATTTGTAACCATGTTAAACTGAAGATCATGTAAACTTGGTTCATTGGAATTCGAGAAATTTCAATTCAAATGTGATTTTTATTATTTAATAAAGAGTTCCACAAAATGTACATGTTTTTTTTTCAATAATTTGAAATTTGAGACTTGTTATGAAAACAATAGTCTTAAAATAAATAAAACTGGAGAATGAAAATTTCAAGAATATAATTTAAAATTTTTTTCCCAAATATTAAGGTTTTGGAATAAAACTTTATGTTGAATTATTCCTAAACTGAAAATTTATGATCATTGGGGATAATTGATATAAATTAAATTTTAAGGATTTGCATAGGATCCTCAAAACGTTTGATACCATTCCGAAATATTCGAAAATTCAGTGTTTGGTAACCGAAGAAGTATTTTGTTTGCGGCAGAATTGACCCATGAATCCCGGGAATCAGGATCTACAAACCCGGTGCCCCACCTCACTGATGAGGACAATTGGTGGGACCGGAAGGTATTTGGCGGCAAGCCCGAACGGCATTCCTCGTACGGGGGAACCCAAAAGGGGAAAACCGTTTAGTGGCCGCCATTTGTGGGCGGATGGTTATTAGGCGAGTCCAAGGTGGAAAGGGGTTGGAAGGGGCCGGAATCATTTGGAGGAAGTCCAAGGGGTAGTGGAGGTTTCGATGTTGGAGGCGGTAGGAGGGCGTTAGGCGCGTCCTTTAAAAGTTTTAGGGAGGATCCCCTTGGGGCCGAGATAGGAAATAATGTTGATTGTGGGCCAACCTCGGGGCTCTGGTCCTCTTTCGGAGTCTTAGCGGAATGGGAAACCCTTCGTGCGAAGAGTTTTCCTCGTCTGTGTGGGCCATTTTACCTCGGCCCCTCGTCATCCGGGGAGGGCGGGGTTTGGATGACGGAGGGACCCATTTGGCTGGGCCGAGTTTCTGGGGGCTGTTGCCGGCACTGGTCGCCGGTGAAACCGGCCCGGCCCCTTGGATGGCCGTTGGCCGATGGGTTTGGTTTCCCCCTTCCTTTCCCGAGTTTCCTTTTTTCCACGGCCTTAGTCTTTTACCTGGCAACCCTATGGCCTGTTGCCTGATGAGTTTTGTTCCTGCCTTACCCCTCCTATTTTTTAGCCTAACCCATTTTTATGCTAAGTCATTTTCCTTCCTAATCCCTGTGCCTAATCATGAGAATCCCCTGTAACGCTTTTGTTTCCCTCCCCTTCCGGAATGTTACATTTTTATGGCAAGTAATTTGGGTTTGGGTTTTTTGAGGTTAAACATGAAGATTTTGGATTTAGTTGGACTTTTAAAAGAATGTTATTTGTTTTGGATGGAAGTAATTTTGGAAATTTGTTTTTTAGAGAATAGAATTTTTTTAGTTAAGATGTTTTAGGGAATAACCTAATTTTTACTGGAGACCTATATTTGGAATTAAGTCGATAGGAGGGTATAGAACAAATGTTGGGGTTTACTTAAAGGAACTCACAAGGGGTTCAACCTATAAGCTTCTGTTCGGAAAGTATTGTAAAATAAAGCAGAAGAAAAATTGAAAATTACTTGAATAAAAACCCAAACTTAAGCTTAACTTAGATTCTTAAAAATATTTTTAAATAAGAATACGATTTTGAAGGATAATTATTATTTGATAAATAAACAAACTAAAAAGTGAATCTAAAAACCAAAATAATAAATAATATGAAATTTTCTTTAATTCTTTTTTCATTAAATTTAATTGTATCTGAAAATCTAAAAAGGTAGAAATATTAAAAAAAACAAATAAAATATGAAAATTCAATTAAATTGTTTTTTCCCATAAAGGTGAATTATTTCTGGGATTTAAAGTATAAAATATTTTTAATTTTCAAATCCCACCAAAAAATATTAACTTTCCAGGGAGATTTTTTCCATAAAACGTATATTTTTCTTTATGGATCTTGAAATACGAGTATTAATTTCATTTTGGGGCCCAAAAATAAAGATTTTAATTTCAAAAGGTTCTGAAACCTTAAATATTTTTTTCAAAGATTTTAAAAATAAATAAATAAACTTGATTTCTTTTTCGAAGTAAAAGTAAAAATTTTAGCTCAACGGCTGATTCCCCCAACCCATGGTATCCCTTATTTAAATAAAAAAATTATTCTATGGTTATCAAGTTTATAATTTCAGGGTTAACATTCTTTAAAACCGAAGCACCGGAAAAGCCAGTTAAACCACAGAGGATTTATTTCATGGAAAGTCAGTTAAAACACTTCCCGTTTTCTTTTTTTCAAGGGAAAAGAAAGCAATTGGGACCAACAGTAGTGAAATTTGGGAAGGGGTGAAGGAATTTTGAATTTCCTCCGTTGGCAAAGGAAGGATTACAAAAAGTCATTTTAATAATTCGGATGGATAAATGGATTTCAAATTTCCGTTTTTCTTCTTTGGCGAAGAAGGAACTTTTGGACAATAAAAGTAATTTTAAAATGGGTTTCAATTGGTTTTTAAAAGATTTCCCAAATTGGTTCTGGTCCATTTTAGATTTAAAAATGGATAGGTAACAAATGTTAAAATTTTTATTGTTATTTTTTTAAAATTTTTAAAATAAATGGTTAAAAAAATTGGGAAAATTGAACAAAATTTAAGGAATTTTAAAAAATTACAATTTTGATAATTTTACCCTAAGAATATTTGAAAAAAAAAAGC
>JARTUT010001901.1:0-45663 GCA_030674115.1 Micraspis discolor | reverse complement strand
GAAATGAATTATTGTCAAAAATCATTTTATTCGGGTACATGGACACGCTTGCAGACCGTAAATTCTTACAGAGATCAGCGTCGAAAAATAATGGAGAACGCGGTAAATAATGATGACATAACCGCAAATCCTTCTGTCGGCGAGTAAGGGTTGATTCATTTCTGAAAGTCTTTCGTTGTATCTGGGGTGGAAGATACCATTAAGTTTACTTGATGTTCCTTGTGGCGATATGCGAGAGCAGTTTCTTGTTGTTACGGGGTAATTGCCACACAAATTACGATCAAGATCTTTGTAAATGTTATTCTTAGGGTTCCTCCATTCGGTAAAACTTTATCTGGATGAACCTTCTTGAACTGAGAGAAGATGAAAAATCTTGTTATGTCTCTAATTGTCATAATGTTTTATTTAATTGTATCGGTGTTTACTTGGTGGAAATTCATTTCAAATAAATAATAAGATTCAGATATCCATAAATTTTTATTGTTTTTTACAATTGTTTCGCCAACACTGTGGCTTCATCAGGTTTTACATTTAGAATGATAGTTTCACTGAAGTAATTCTGTACTTATGGCTGTAAAACTTTTTCGGAACGTCGTCTCAAATAGGGTTTTATTGTGCTGTTTTCATTTTTCAGTATATCTCAGGTATAGATGACATATAAAAGTGTTCCCAAAATATTTCCCTGTGGGACTCGGATTTGATTTTGGAAAGGTGGTCATTTCTTCCAAATATTCGACTGAAAAGATGCTAGGTACGACTTCAGAATCATGTAATTTGGTTGTGGGAGAAGTTATTTGAGTATGTATAGCCGCCCGCTGTGTAAAACCTTCTCGATGAGTTCAGAAATACTGCTGATAAAAATTTTCCTTCTTCGTTGAGATGGTGTTCATGATGTGATTGACTTGATTCGTTGTCGAGTGGTTCGCTCGGAAACCTAGTTGGTGGTCTGGTACCAGTTGGTGCATATCCATGTAATCTTTCAGCCTTTTAGGAAGCAACTTCTCAGAGACTTGACCCAAGATTTGTAGAAGACTTATTGGTTTACCAGGTTTGGATATCACTATAACCTCAGCATACTTCCATATGATGGGGAAATAGGATATTCTCATTTTTCTATGAAATAATATTGTGAGTAGTACGACAATCTCTGCGTGAATATACAGGGTGAGTCTTTGACCACTTCGTTAATTTTAACCATAGATTCTTGACGTCAAAAGAAACATTTTCTTCCTATAACATTTTTCCAAATTTGGCCCCGTTTAAAGATATAGGGTGTTGAAAATTCATAAAAAAATTGTATTTTACCTATAATATTCAAACGACAATATCGATTGAAATGATCTCTTGTAAAAGGTTTTTGATAACAGTCATGCATATTTTGGCTTCAATAGATTTATTCTATTTCTTGTGGCTTTCTCACTACTAATGTACTGATTGGTTAAATTGCATGAAAAACAAATATATCACTTGAACTAAAAGTCCGTATTTTGTACTTCTTCGAATCATTAGTCTCTTTTGCAGATAAAAACATTGATCATCCTAATTCCTAATATGCAGATATTTGAGGTTAAAAGGAATTGAATCGATATAATCATGTGATGAAACATGAGTGAGTGAATCATTTCTTAGAGGGAAATAATGTTCTTAAACTATTCAGTTTCAATAGTGGATGCTGTGGAAGGTAATTTTCATTCAACTGGACTACAGAGGGGTATTTGCCCAATGTGAAAACCTAAAATGCTTCTAACTTTTTAACGTAGCTGAATATGGAAAAACGGTATGAGAAAAAAATTGGTTGCCTGTAAAGTCGGTATACGGGCGAAAGTTTTACGTGACAACGACTTTGAGTGATAAAATAATTTTAATGTGAATATTCATTCGTACTCGTTTACCTTTGCTCTCGCTCTTAGGCGGGCTAACTGTGCTCGAGTGGAAGGGACGCGTGCCTTTCACTTTTTATGTCTGTCTCTCTAGCTCTTAGGCGGGCTAACCATGCCCGAGTGGAAGGGACGCGTGCCTCTCACTCGCTCTCATTGTGAGCGCATAACGTGAGCGGAGCGTAACGCAGTTTCTTGAAGTGTCACCCGGCAAACCAATTTATAAGACGTTGTCACGTCAAAAAGTATTCTTTTGATCTCAAGAACCTATGGTTAAAATTAAAGCAGAGGTCAGAGACTAACCCTGTATTTTATCAGAATAAGGGTCCATCGAGGTGTATGAATTTTATTAATTCATCTCAAACCTATAGTAAAAGCTCAGAATTATTACTTTGAATACACGAATTTTTCGTTAAATCTGAAAAGAGAAATGTCAAATATTTCAATTCTCGCTGAATTCACAGATATGTTTTCTATCGACATCGGTAGGACTTATAAATTCAATTTCAGTTGAGGGAAAATAAATCGAAAAGGTTCATTTATGCTGAAATAAATTAAGAAAAGCACTCACTTGGGTTTTTAGCAGAATGGAATTTGAACTTCGAACAAAACTATGAGTAGTCATTTTTAATTTGAGATATAGGTTCTTAATAGTTTGAATATTTACTCGTAGGTAGCTCAACAAGAGCGTCAAAGCCATCAGAATTCACATCAGTACTTCCTAAATTTTTTCTACAAATGTAACATGAAAACCTGATGCGTTTCAGACACCGTGTATCATTAAAAAATTTCCACGTCGTAGTTAACCTCATTCTCCGAACCGAACAAGGGGAAAAATAGCACCGAACGTGATCAGGGGTGAGTAAACGAATCTGAAAATTTATGTATTCAGTTTCGAAGGTCGTCATCATGGCATAATAGAAAATTACTGCTTCGCCGGGAATAATTTAATTCTCAGCTTTAGGTACACAAACAAAACAACACTTGGCCCGAAGAGAGAGATTTCGTATTAATTTATGTGAAAGTGTTGTGTGTACAAGCGGAACACGCGGATAGCGTGAAAGGGGTCGTAATATGTTTCTAATCGATGGTAGATATTTGTGATAAAGGTTAGTATTTCATCTTGACTTCAAATTAGTCTCATCTTATTTATGATTGGACTTGACGTTTCATCTTCTTCCAGTAAGCTCTTCAGAATTTTTAATTTGAATAGAGATAACACTGTTTGACATGTGAAGATCAAAGATTTCAACTACAATTATTGGACCAGTACTAGAGAATGCACTGTTTTTTTCTGAGTAACAATTTCATACCGTATAATTATCAACATTCAGCTCCTCTGTGTCCACGGGTGGACATTAGCCTCTTACAATCTTTCAATCTTAACAGAAACATGTGACATATTTAGCTATAGGATTTATATACTTCCGGGAAATTATTTTTTGAGGCACATGAGCTCATTTGCAATCACGAAGAATATACAGTTTTCGTTTTTACATTTCAAATTACACTACTCAACAATTGATAGGAATCACTTACTTTTTCTAAATTTATTTCTGAAATATTCGCTCCAAGATTATAAATTTAGTCAGATATCAGAGTATTTTCAGTTGATAATATGGTTCACTTGAGAAAAGAATGAAAAAATGGAAAGTTGGAGAGAAAAAAAGACTTTATTAGGAACACTCAAAATTTTGTCTTTGAATAACATAAAAATTTTATGATGAAACCACCAGAAGGCTGAAGTTTCGGTTAAGCTAGTACCTAGTTGGTCCCCCACGAGCTCGTCTCAAGCACTCTACACTACGAGGCATACTTTCAATCAAACGATTTATAAAATTTTGGGGCACATTCGTCCAAATATCCCGTAAAGGGTTAGAAAGGTCCTCCAGGTTATTGATCGGTTGGTCTAAGGTTGACAATTGTCTAGACATCTCAGACCAGACATGTTCGATGCAATTCATGTCTGGAGAGCGAGCTGGCCAGTCCATCCTAACAATAGCACAAATGCTGCTCAGCCAATGCGTGTCCCATTGATGAAAACAAATGGTAGTCGAAAGGAATACGGTGAAGACGGCAGGTGGGGTCGCTATCCCAGCCAAGTGTTTTGATTGTATCCTGAACCTGTTTTGCGATGTGTGCAGGCGCATTGTCATGGAGCAAAATTAACTTGCCGTGTCTTTTGGCCCATTCTGGTCGTTTTTCGATCAATGCATGGTTTAAATTCATCATCTGTTGTCGTTTGCGATCAGTATAAACAGTTTCACCAGGTTTTAGGAGCTCGTGGTACAACACACCATTCTGGTCTCACCTAACACACAGCATACTCTTCTTGCCGAATCGATCTGATTTTGCAGTCGATGTTGATGGCTGTCCCGGATTAACCCAAGATTTTTTCCGTTTAGGATTTTTAAAATAAATCCATTTTTCATAGCCAGTAACAATCCGACGCAAAACCGATTTTCTTCCGTGTCTTTGAAGCAAAATTTCACAAGTATTTTTTCGGTTTTCCATCTGTCTTTCATTCAATTCATGTGACACCCATTTTTCACACTTTTGGATCTTTCCCATAGCTTTTGAACCTCAGAAATTGTTTGTAGTGCAAGATTTAACATTTCTGCCGTTTGCTTTTGATTCAAAGTGTCATCTCCATCCAATATCGTTTGCAATTCGGCGTCCTCAAATTTTTTTGGTGATTTTCCACGTTCTTCATTTCTCACATCAAAATCATTATTTCTGAACCGTTGAAACCATCTTTCGTATGTTGCTTCTGTTAGAGCATGATCACTATATGCCTCGACAAGCATTCGATGCGACTCCGCAGCAGTTTTCTCCAAATGAAAACCAAAAATTAATGCTTTACGCAAATCACCTACTTTCTGGTACAAAATTCGAAATTTTTAACACGATGAAAAAATATGATGTTGTATTTTCAGTGATTTGATGTATACTAAATATGTTTCACAGATATCTAAGCAAAAAAATAAAGGCTCAATCACAACAAATGTTTCATATCGAGACATTTGTATCTTGACGCTCACTTTATACCGGTATACCTGGTAAGTATCTGTGTTCGGAAACAGAGGGAACCGTAGTTGATGAATCTGTATACCATCTTTTAGTGCCATCCTTCAAAAGACAAAATTTCCGAGATCGAGTGGTTTCGATTTGCCGTCATTTCATAGTAAGCAACTTATGTTATTCCGAAAAATGGGAATTATCAATGTGGTTCATTGATTCGATTCCTGTATTTGAAGGGAAGGCGAGCAAGAAAATTAAATGTCAGTTGGAAGCTGTTTATGTGTACCTTCGATGACAACCATCAAATATTAATTCAATGAATTCAAACGGGGTCAAACATAAGTGTTCGACCAGCACCCCTTAGGACGTCCAAATGCAGTGGTTACTGATGATCTGATTTTGTTCAACGCCGAGTGAACATTAGAGAGATTGTTGAGATGCTGAACATTTCATAAGAACGCGTGCATAACATTTTACATACAGGGTGGCCATTTGAAAACGAAACAGACAAGATTACAGACGATATAAATTTTTTCGATAGAAATGCTCGGACAGGTCGATTTCTGTTTCGAGGGGGACAACTTAAGATGTAGGTTACGGACGCATAGCTCTTCAACCCTTGCTACTACAACCCTCACCCCCAAATTTTGAATAGGGAAGATGAAGCGAGTGATACCTCATTTGAAAGGTATTTTTATACTGATTTCAGCACAGTAATTGTTTTTTCATTTTATGCATTAGTTCTTGAAATATTCTTAACTAAGTATTTGAAAATGAAGTGGTGTTTTCATGGCACTTGTAGTGTTTTTGTGAAAAATCGACATTTTGAGCTTCAAAACAACCATGATTGTGGCTTCCTTCCTCCAATCCACTGACATAGAAATCTTTAATCAAAATGTCGAACAAACAAAGCGTATTGCGAATGTTCAAGATACAGTAAGCCTACTTAATGATTTGTTCGTAATAAATAAAAAATTATCGATTCTCATTTTTTTTTGAAAAAGACATGAATTCAATAATCAACAAAATGAAAACATATTGAAGCCAACTGAGATAACACTTCATAATCAAGTCGGAAATCGTTTCACGAATTGGGACTGGAATATTTCTGTGGATTCATTAATGATTTGATTTTCTTACCTGGTAATCTGATTAGAGATATGTACGTATTTGGACTCTTTGGAGATTTTTATCGATCAAGTGTTACCGCATGTTATTGGAAATACTGCAAATTATATCGAAGATAATCAAGATTGAGTTTCAGCAAGATTGAGCTCCTTCGCAATACGCTTTGTTTGTTCGACATCTTGATTAAAGATTTCTAAGTCAGTGTATTGGAGGAGGGAAGTCACAGTCATGGTTGTTTTGAAGCTCGAAATGTCAATTTTTCACAAAAAAACACTACAAGTGCCATGAAACCACTACTTCATTTTCAAATACTTAGTTCAGAATATTTCGAGAACTAATGCATAAAATGAAAAAACAATTACTGTGCTGAAATCAGTATAAAAATACCTTCCAAATGAGGTATCACTCACCCCATCTGCCCTATTCAAAATTTGGAAGTGAGGGTTGCAGTAGCAAGGGTTGAAGCGCTAAGCATCTGTAACCTACATTTTAAGTTGTCCCCCTCGAAACAGAAATCGACCTGTCCGTGCATTTCTATCGAAAAAATTTATTTCTTCTGTAATCTGGCCTGTTTCGTTTTCAAATGGCCACCCTGTATATAACGGGTGGTCCATCTAGTGTTTGGAATTTGAACTACCGATTATTTGACATTATAAACGTCAACTATACTTTTTGACGTGACTAATATTCAGTTGAAAGTTTGAAGTTTACGAAATGGGACGCTATTCGCTTGAAGAAAGTTGGGAAATATTAAAAACTTATTTCCAAAGTGGTGAGTCTTCTACTCAAACTGTGAGAAATTTAAGAAAAAAATTCGACAAAAAAAATGTTCCAAAAACCCAATTTGTGGATCAATTTGTGAAGCGTGTTCGTGAAACCGGAATGTTAGTGGATAAACCAACACGTGTACGTACACGTCCGGTCCGTTCAACCGAAAATATTGCTGCTGTGGCTGAAAGTGTGCGTGAACAACCATCAACATCAGTTCGCCATTGTTCTCAACAATTGGACATTTCACGCACTTCTTTGATGCGAATTTTGCGTAAAGATCTTGCCATGAAGCCGTATAAAGTTCAATTGGTGCAACAGCTAAAGCCAATTGACCATCCGAGTCGTCTACGGTTCGCAAATTTTAAATTATTATCTTTGGGGAGCGGTGAAAGATAAGTGTTACGCCAACAATCCAGAAACAATTCAAGACCGAAATTCGAGCTGCTATTGATGAAATAGAGCCCCAAACAATCGAAAATGTATTAAAAAATTGGGTGGAACGAATAGGCTACTGCCAAGTCAGCCGTGGTGGTCATTTGGCAGAAATTATTTTTCATAAATAAATGTCATGAACCAACCTTTTAAATAAATGTTCAACCATTGGAAAATATTGAGCAGTTTTTTTTTTATAGCAATATTAAATTCCAATTTTTAAATGGGCCACCCATTATTTGTATATGAAGAAATATCAGCAAGATGGGTTCCCCGTTTGCTGAGAATGGACCAAAAACGAAATCGTGTGACAATTTCGAAGGACTGCCTGCACCAATGACTGTAAATATTAAAAACTCTGGTCGTCTTCGTTCTATTACAGTGAAATACATTCCTAATATCTACTTATATAGAACTCACCTAACGTCAGGATGCGCATCCAGCATGGCCCTCATCAACGTAGTCCCAGATCTTGGCACCCCTCCGATAAAAATCAACGGCATCTGTCTGTTGTACTCGTAAACTTTCTTATCCGAACCGACAATGTACTTCTCGGCAGTGACCATAGAATCGACGGCATTCTCTAGGAGTCCGTGAAACATAATTCATGTGATTTTGATTAGAAGACGCAGACGCAGAGCAGGCCGAGACCGTACATACACGTACGTCGCAAGCCTCCTCTACCCAGTCGCAGCAACATCACCTAATGGTATCGACGAGGTCTCAGCTCATTGTTTCATGCATTTTGGACAACCTGGAACGAAAATTCTCATGAAAATTCTATATACCCTCTGACTAAAAAAGTATCCAGAAATTTGAAATAAAACGTTAAATTATTAAACTTCTCCACTATTTAGGAGGGTTGCTGTTTATATTTTGGGATTAGACAACCCTAGTGTTCCAATATTGACATCTCTATCGTGAAGCTTGACATTTCAGAGGTTATACGTAGTTATTGACCATTCCAGGTCACGTCACAAAGCTAACCTCAAATGTCGTGGAGGACAAACAAATGCCAAATATGTACTTGAAACGAAATAAAATTATTTTTACCTGGATCTAAAGGCCTCTTACCTAGGTTTCCGATAATGAAAGCTATTGCCATTCTTCCATTTATTGCTTCTCTGTTTTACCGAAATGTTCCTTATTACCAAAGTGCCTTAATTTCGTGAATTTTTCAATTGTGGTAGGAGAGGAAATAGAGATGAAGAAAGATTTCTCAGACTTCCAGCAGTTATATTATATAATCTGGAGGTCAGCATATTGAGGCATTGTCGCTTCAACGTCGAGAAGCTTGGATAAAAGCTTTGAGACGGGAAGATTTTCATGAATCTGCTCAAAAATATGCAAGAACATGCTCTTGACATTTCATAACAGGTATGAAAAAATGTGATAATTTATTGTATGTATTCATTGCCTATTAATATAATGTATAAAGAAAAGATTCAAATTGCTAATATTTTATCTTATTCTTAGGAGAACCAGCCCAACTCCGAGATATAGCGAACCCTGACTCGGTCCCAAACATGGGATATATAACTGGTGATTCTTTGACTGTACAGGCAGATAGATATAAGAGAGTTGTTAATTGTGCTAAACATTTGAAACAGGTAAGCCTTTTTGTCCTCAAACTGAGAATTACCTAATATTAATTTAATTTTTATTTTAGGATGATGTTATGGCTGCGGAATGGTCTTTGGAATCACAGGCTGCTGACAGACAACAGGAAGTTGGAGCAGACTATGATGAAGAAGCTATTTCTAAAGATGAGTCTGGGGTTGTGGTACAAACTGACTTAAAGGTCAATGACATTATGGTTTTAGAGCAGCAATTGAATTTCTGCAATGAACGAATACATAACATGGAAAATAGATTGTCAAAGTGTGAATTGACTGAGGGTTCATTTAATAATAATTTTTTGAAAGCAGTCTATTTCACAGGGTTTCCAAAATCACAAATGCTATTTATTATTTTTCAATATATTCGTCCAAACTTATCGCACAGAAGCAAGTTAGCTGAATTTCAGCAACTGCTTCTTACCTTGACGAAACTGAGACCGTTCAAGAATATTATTCTGGCTAATCGAGGGTTCTTGATAAGGGATGAAGGTGGAATTTTGGGAGGACACATACATACCTGCTTTCATAAAGGGCCAGAATCTACTTCATCCTGCAGATTTAGAAAACATGAGGAATATCGCTACAGTGAGGATTCATGTCGAATGGGTTATTGGCTTGCTGAAGAAGAAACTTAAAATTTGCCAAGGTCCAATTCCTGTTAGCATGCTTTCAATATCTTGAGAGCATTTGGGTGCATTGGACAAAATTATCAAAGTTTGTAGCGCATTTGTCAATATGTATGATTCACAAATTGATTGATTAAATGCATCATTTATATTGAAATATTATAATTTTGTTTTTTAATTATTAAATACTGAAACAAGTACAACTGTATCATTTACATTAAACCACCTCACTTCTAAAACTAGGACTTTTTAGGCGAATTCAAAAATACTGTCTTCTAGAACACTTTATTACTAATAATTTACAATTTATGCACATAATATTGGCAAAACAACTCTCAGGAATATCATTTAAACCGATACATTATTAAAATGATAATCTGAAGCATAACTTACTCTTCCTAAAACAATGAAAACATTTTCATTGTGTTGCCTCATCAAAACTTCTTGTACAAATCCTGTCTCGTAATATTTATATGCCTGCAAAGATTTATAGGCTTTCAGTTGACCCCTGTATAGAAGCTTATGAGTAAGTACAAAATAACTTACTAAGTCTATAAGTCTAACGGATGGTAACGTCTGCAAATTTGGTGAAAGATAAGGATCAACTCCATCGATTATTTCAAGTTTTTCAATATATCTCTCCTTCACTTCACCACTTAGTGTTGAAAAATATTCTGCCCAAGTATAATCAACGAACTCTAAGCATTAAACCACTACTAACTGTACAAAATAAGTGTTAAACCTTGAAAATATCAACATGTAAATAAATGGAAAAGAACCTTTGTTTGTCCTCCACGAAATGTCAAATATCCGAAAAGACCACGTGACCTGGAATGGTCAATAACGTTTTGACATTCGAGCGCTATTTGTGTTGTTTACAGCAACTTAAAAGTTTCATCTCGTCCAAAATATGGAATCAAATTGCGAACATTTTCCTGCGATTACTGTTTACAACATTCGATGTGGATTAACTCAATAGTGCATCGATGAACTTGATTTAATTTTTAGCGATGAAGCAACATCAGGGACCAGTATTTATCGATGGTATGGTGAATTCAACCGAGGTCGTAGTTCACTCCAAGACGAATATCGTGAAGGTCATCCAAAAATCAGTTAATGTTCCTAAAACCATTGATGCTGTGCGCCAACTGATATTGGCGCGTTTATTATACGATTCTTGAAACGTTAATAAACATCTCATTCAACGAACAAAAAAATGCTCCCTCGAAAGAGGCTAAAAAATTGAAAAGTGAATAGAACTATCCCAAGACACCTCAGATTGAATAATAACGACCGAAAAAACTGTGCAAGCCCCCTACATTTCACCGATCCTTACAAGAAATAACGATAATTGAACAAGACGTTAATATCGATTCCGGATTTTTTTCGAAGGTCAAAAAACTTTTAAAAGCCGAGAATGCCGCCAACTCGGTTAGGATGGATCACTTCCGGATCGTGGGATAGTTAAGAATCGAAGTAGGAAGAAGGAAACTTTTCCCATTCTTCTCAGGTCTCCTTTGTCTCATCGAATTCGATTTGTTCGCAGCTTCCTGTCATGCGGAAGATGAGAGGATTTGTCGAAAATAAAAATAACCTGTATTGAGATTTCAGTGTCGAAATGAAGTACAAATTCAATTTGACAGGGTTTATACGTGGGATGAATTCGACTAGCTCAGCTGCTAGATCGTAGATGAGGGTTGTTTTGCTTCCTTCTTGAACTTCGAGCAATACGAGTACGGATTGATAAGTTTGTAACAATTTATATTTTGTGTAATTGAATGTGTAACAAAGATAAATTTTTTTGCCCCACGATGGGGAGCAGGTAAGATAGTTTTGAAAAAATATTGCTCCGGCTAGCAACAGAGCAGATAAGAAATTTTGATGCCTCTACCCCAATCAATGAAAGTTCAAAATAGAACAGTCGTCATTTATTCCACTTTTTACAAATATCAGTTATTTACAAATGTACAGTCAAAATTGAGTGGAATTGACAAGATGTTCGGTCATGTATGTTTCACAGGTAATCACCATCCTCTTCACTGAAACTTATCTTGTTTATCCTTGTATATTGAGATTACAGGAAAATTATCTCCTCTGGTGGTTTCTCATTTGAAGAAGTGTTCGGTAATTATCTTCTCTGGTGGTTTTTCAGTTGAAGAAACGTTAGATAATTATCTTCTCTGGTGGTTTTTCAGTCTGTACGCCACTGCTGCAAGTTGGCAACAAGCTCTCAACTTCAATGAATTTTGTACTTGATAGGTTGACGACAAAATTCCATAGCCCGACGGGTTTGCTGTGAAAATCGGGTTTATCAGCTTTGACTTGATAAAAATCTCTTAGCTTCCATCGTTCTCTAAATGCATAATTTTACAAACGGAAATCTTTTAAAAGAAGAAAAAACAATCACGTGTTCAGAAAAGAACCCAATGGCGCAGATAGTTCGACACTAAAAATTCAGAGAACTCTGGACACCGAGAAAACAAAAAGATTAAATAATTGAAATTGAATAATAAAGGTAAGTACAATATCAAAGCAAATGAAGGTGAGCTGATTCACCAGATATTCTCAAATGGAAAAGTGAAAGATGGTGGTCCGACCAGAATTATACGACATCTTTTTGTCATCTACACAAAAAAATAATTAAATGCATTAAATAAACATGACATTTAGGATCGAATAAACCTTGTCTGATCATAAATGAGGGACTTACCGGAATAATTCATTCCGCCATCGAGAATTTGCATTTAAAATTCACGGAAGAAATATAACACCTCTGACGTGTTTCTCCCAGCAACTTTGGTACGGAAAAGAAATCGATTTAGATCTAAATTATCGGCCACGTCGCTACCATATCGATCCTGCGCACCGCGCAGCATTCCAAGGTGAAGATAACCGAAATTCCTACGCCGACTTCCAGACGAATTTACGCGATTAAACTGAACTGGGGAATCTTACCGTTACAAGTTGTACAGGAAAAATTTTGGTTTGGGCAGAAACCATCATCTCATATTTTTTTTCTCAGTCAGAAGTTCGGTATGGCCTGAATTATTTCAGTTAGGGCAGAACTTACAAAAGGACCTCCATTAAATTGGTAAAGGAATGTAACCACCAAAAATCTAACATCTGGACAGAGATCGAAACCAAATACTGAAAGATCTCAGAGTAAAACTTCCAGTAGGAAGTAGAAGAGTAGATAGGATGACTGAGAGAACTATTCCAGCATTAATAAGAGAAAGACTCAATCAACTTCGATTCAACGAAGCAAGAATACTCAAAACCTGTGAGAACCTAAGATGTGATATAATATATAAAAAGCGACGCTCGTACTGTTATCCCCATCCAAAAGGATTGCTCTTCACTCAAGAGTGAAGATCATCCCTACAGCGGTAGCGCCAATATCTAAAAACCCTCTTTTTTATATGTGGAAATATAAGACCCATCTCTCACACAGATCCATCTGTCTTCTTGGATACTCCCCCAGCGGTCCGACACCTTGTATTGCAGTTAACTAATTCTTCCTCATACGATGGAAAAATATAATTCGAGGCTTCGGAGTAATCCGAATGAAAAGTGAAATATGGCCCTACTACGTCTGCAAGTGTGGAACGCGTCTTGCAGCTTGAAAGAGGGCCGATATATTTTCCAGGAATATTTTTAAGGGTCACGGGCAGGATCCATTCTTCATCCTTTTTCGAATCGGAATGGGCTTGATCTGTCCATGTATGCGATCAGGATATTTATAACGAATGGCTGTTCCGTTAAAAGATGGAAACTTAGAAAATTCAATTCGATGAAGATATATAAAAACTTTTTTGGTATGGATGCCTAGCACATGTTTTGCTGATTTCTGTCTCTTATTCTGCAGCAATTTTCTTCACATCTCTTGCGATCTTCATGCTAAAATCTCTCTAGATCGTTGTTATTATCGGAATTATACGATCATATAACAGGAATATCGATTAGTAAAACATAGATTATTCTATGAAGATACGATTTTTCTGGTTTATCGACTGATTGATACCTAGCCCTAATGATCCAGTATCACGCATGATATAAAAACTTGCTTAGAAAACTCTAACATGTATATACTGATACTCCTAAATTCATTCGATAAACTTCAGGAGGTGATTGCTATTATGAAATTAAGTTAGGTCCTTCCTATAACAAAAATTTCCTCAGCCTACCACTTTTCGAGATATCACAGGTGGATACTAAAGTCAGTTTTTATTTTGTTCTGCAATTCTAATAAAGCCAGAAACTCTGCAATTATTGGGTAATCACAGTGGACTAATCACAGTTAATTCTTCAATATACCTGTTGCATTATGCAGGGGTGAAATAGGCAACCCTTACTTTATTTGATATCCAAACTTTTTTCGAAGTACATGTTACTAATTTCACCCCTAGTATGATGTAACAGAAATATAGAAAAATAATTCGAGGTTAGTTCTGTGATAGTACCCAAAAATAGCGGAATTTCAAGTTTTTAGCTCTAGTAGAATTTTAGAAAAAAATTTTTGAAAACCACTGCATGATGAGCTTTTTGAGCGATTCTTCTAGATTTTACAATCCTATTTGTTTCAACCTAAATCACATATGTTCCAAGTTACAACTAGATCCGATGGATATTGTAGACGTTATATAATATTATCAGGTGTACAAATAAGTTTCCACGGTTTTTTATAAAAAATTAGGAATTTATTGTAAAGGAAAGTACATTACGTTTTATTCAAAGTATTTTCCATCATTTGCCACTACTTTTCCCCATCTTTCTGGCAACATTCGGATACCCCGTCGAAAAAACTCTTCATCTTTTTCGCGCTATCCACAAATCTACCCAATTTTTGTGTCTTCATATGATGTGAAGCGCTGCTCAGACAGACCACGTGCCATCGACCGGAACAGATGATAATCAGAAGGGGCTAAGTCTGGTGAATACGGCGGGTGGGTAAAACTTCCCAGTATGTTTTTACCGGCGCCGCAACATGTGGACGAGCATTATCGTAAAAGAATAATTTTGTCGTGTCTGGAGTAGTAATGGGCGCGTTTTCCTTAAGTGCCCGACTCAATCTCAACAATTGTGTTCGGTAGAGAGTTCCAGTAATGGTTTCGCTTGGTTTCAGCAATTGATAATACACGACACCAAGCTGATCCCACCAAATACACAGCATGAGTTTTTTCCATGAATATTCGGCTTAGCTGTCGATGTTGATGGTTCGCCGGGGCTTAACCCATGACTTTCTCTTCTTTGGATTATCGTAGTGAATCCATTTTTCGAAACCAGTGACTATACGATGCAAAAACTTTTTTTTTTATTCCTGGCAAGCAGCATTTCACTCATGCATAATCGGCGTTCAACGTTTCTCGGCTTTAGTTCATATGGAACCCAATTTCTTTGTTTTTGAATCATTCCTAACGATTTTAAACGATATGAAATTGCTTGTTGAGTCACTTGTAGAGTAAGTGCAAGTTCTTTTTGCGTTTGGGACGAATCTTCCTCCAATAGTGCTTCTAATTCCATGTCTTCCACTGCGTTCTTTGTCTTTAACGTCAAACTCACCGTTTTTAAACTTTTGAAACCATTCCTGACAACTTCTCTCACTTGAAGCAGCTTCACCATATGCTTCTAGAAGCAATCGATGCGCCTCAGCTGCAGATTTTTTCACATTAAAGAAGTAAATCAAAAGTTCCCGCAAATGATGCTTATTCGGAATAAAACTTGACATTTTTGCACGAAAAAAATTACGTGATGCTGATACGGAATCACTAGTACTTTAAGGTTATGGTGTTGCCAGATGACTAAACTTGGGATGTTACGTTTACATCTGACAATTTCTCCATAACCTTCCTTTTGACAAACCGCGGAAACTTATTTGTACACCTAAATATTAATTATATATTGATGCAGTTAGTGTTGGGTAGTACACGTCTTAAAATTGAGTTTGTCAGAGGTGCCTCATTTTTGTACTGAACCGGTACATTGTACCACTTCAAAGGAGGCGAGGGGGTCTGGCCGTTCATGACGCGATACGATGTTGGGACAAAATTTGTACTAGTATAGACGACGGGTTGTTGAGGCGGTGTAGCGTAGTGAGGGCGAGGTAGGTGAGAACTAGGAACGTTGATGGTCTGTATCACTTCAAATATGTCGATGCTAAAGGAGGGTAACGTTAACTGTCGACAGAATTGAAGTAATAAAAGAGGAAAAATTTAAAATGCAAATTAATTGTTGGATTTTGAAACTTTAGGACGATGAGTGAGGGAAAGATTTTACTGAATATGAGGGTTTGTTATTGAAAATAATCGAAGCTAATTGTGATTATATATTCTCATGTAATTAAAAATTTCTCTCACATCATACAAAGTTTTTCTGTTTGTTTTAGAACACTGTTTTTATATAAATGTTCAATTTTTCGTTGAATCGACTATTCATGTCATTTAATTATTCTTTATCTATGACGAACAGAATTCCTAATAATAATCAATATTTTTAAATCGGAAAAATTAACACTATAATGTCTTGAGATGCTGGTATAAAAATAGCAGGTAGCAATCGAGAGCTTAGCATTTTATTCCTTCTCTGAAAAAATCAATATTTTCTATACAATCATCGAAAATAAAATTGTTTTTCTGTTGAGTTCAAGGAAACTCCTATAATATCCCATCATATTTGGTAAGAAGTGCCAAAGTGACAAAGATTCCGCCGCGCCGTAAAACCTCCGTAATTCCATAATTTACGGCATCTGTGTACTGTCTACTATGAATCAGTACATCCCTGAACGATTCCCTCAGCCCTATTTACCTCTGTCGTTTTTGTACCAATGACCAGGATCAGGACTTATCCCCTCTTCCTCTTTGTATTTGTCGCGTGGCCCCATCGCTTCCTGGTCCTCATCGAGGCAAAGTGGGACATTTAAAGCGAGGTGGTACATTGTATAAAAATAAGCCGCTCTTACATTTCCTCGTCATGTACGGGACAAATGAGCCGCCTCTTGTAAGAGGTACCCAACACTAAATACAGTAGTGGTGTTATAATAGTCTGGTTAGTGATTCCTTTGATGAATTTTTTTCACTCTGTTTCAAAGTTTTGACAAATTGGCTCTATTTCTGTTATTTCAGGCAATTTCATATCAGTGGATTTGGTGGATTGTTTAACGGAATGTTAAGTTGTTTGATCTGAGCAATCTTTCTCAAGGATGTTCTTTCAGCTATTTCGAAGTTTCTGAGAGTAGTTTCAGAAGAGTTCTGAAACGAGAGAGTTGTTTACTCACACATCATCGATCTTTCCATTGATCTTTGTTCAATGCGTATTTCTTTCATCGACTGCTTTGTGAGAGTTTCGGCTCCCTAGGTGAGCACCGGCCGCAAACATTGGTCAAAAATAGGTCTTTTCAAGAATTTTGGAGTTATACTATTTGAAAAAACACTATTAACATTAAAAAATCGACTGCCAGGTGGCACAAGATTCGCCGGGCCAGCTAGGCAATGATTAAAGGAAAATATACTGCTGAAAATGAACTCAGTATTAACTCTAATAAGTAACCACTAAGGGGATTAACCCGATATCAAGCGACACCTGTGAATTAATCATGAAATCTCGTATTAACGAAAATCAGCCTGGATCTGAATCCAGGCCGCGAATCCTATCAACGGACCACATACAAGTATGTGTACATGAAGCCATTAAAACCCTATTTGCCAAGGAAGGCGGAAACCTGGATAATGAATGCCGCATACGTGGACTGCCGTCAGCCAACAGGACACGAATTGAATTTTCATTAACATCTTTCAAATTCAATTTGGACAATGGATAGGTTTCCGAGTCGCCTCAGGATACTATTCGCGACGAATCCAATTTGTAGAGAACAAATTCAATTTATTTTAATGCCAGTTTGAGCCTGTCACTAGATGTCCCACGATTCTATGTTCAAGTTTCATCGGAATGGCGAGAGAAAACGTGAAATGAGATGGAAGAAAGGTGATTAGGACGTGGAATAAAAATTTTTTTGATAGTTCTCACACATCGGTCAATTATACCCGACCCTAGGCAGGAAAACCAAGACTTTTGCCTAAATTCGTTTTTATTTATCAATACAGGGTGAGTATTTGACCACTGCATTAATTTTAACAACAGATTCTTGAAGGAACACTTTTTTCATCGGCCACTTTTTCCAATTCTGTCTCGTTGCATAGCGATTTAAGGTTTCTAATTGGACTATGCCACCACTGGATACGACAAAAATTAAACCTTTGCTTATTGATTGACAATGATATTGTAGAGACATACTTGTTTATGCACCCCGTTTCTGTTTAAGTATCTTCATGATAAAAAACATATTTATATCTCTTCTGAATATGTTATATAGTTTTCCGCGTAAAACAGTATTTCAGCTAAAAAAACCAGACTGAATTTCTTCTTGGTTAGTGAATTTCCATACGAATATGGGTGAAAAATTTTAAATTCGTGAATTTTATTCACGATTCAATTGGATGTTCATAACAAATACTCAAATTTAACATCGACGTTTCCAATACTCTGAATTCTATGACTGTTTCTAATTCTTTAGGACATCAATTCAACACTATTGCCATGTTTTTTTTTCCATAAATATAAAAAGGGTTCTATCTGTTCGATCTTATATGTAAATTCAAAAGTTTTTTATGCTTTAAGTCTAATTAGGTTACTAACAGAGGAATCAGTTCGATGAGATGCACTATTGCAGTAATTTCAAAACCTATTTAGAAAAAAATTTTGAATTACCTTCGACACCAGTGAGGATAGATTATAAAATTCAGAATATTTTTGATCATCATTTTTCTACACGCAGATGAATTTTTCTTGAGGCTGTTTGAAGACTCCCTAAATATTCAAAGAAAATCCATTATGTATAGGATTGTGTATTCTCTTCAAGGTAGAAACACGGACCTGTATATAAAATAAGGGTAAGATTTTTTTAATAATTTTTAAAGGTACTGGAAGTACTCATTTTAGTAGGGAATATAGCTTGTCATAGCGTTATGTGCATGTCTTTTCAAATTACCTTCAAGATTATTAGATATTTCATAAATATATTCCATGTGATTCATTTGAACTCATTGAATTAAAGCTGTATCTATTTGGATCTCTACAATTTGAAAGTATAAAGGATTTCACTTAAAATAGAAAATTTATTTTTGTTAATTTGAGATGAAATATTTAGTATTACATATCAAAGAATAATGAGAGAACATTCGTGGTAGTTCCGAGAAGAGCAGCAAGGAATTGAAGATGGTACTTGTCGACACTTGTTTCTGCCTTTGGCTTCATCAGGTAAAGGATCTAAGGTGAAAGAATCGTATCAACACGATGGAAACACAAGCAAACCGTGTGATACAACCCCTACAAATAATGGAAGAACATTCGCTTAGCGGAATACCTTTTACATAAAACAACCAAAGATGACGCAGAAGTTGAGCTAATTATAAACGACTAGTCAATATTTTTAGTAGAAAGAAACATTTCCTACGGTAAGATATCAATAGAATACTCACGTGCCCTTGTAAATCCGCAAGTACCACTCGATCGAAGCACTTTAAACGTGACTCACGACAAGGAACATTTCGTTTTCTGAGGAATTCCCCAGTTCAAAGTCAATCCAAGACTGAAATACGAAAATAAAAGAGAGGATTTCGATAATAACATATACGCCATTCAGTCAATGACCTGGATATAGCCCCAGGAGGTCTATTTCGGTGTACACAACTCATTCACAGCAATTTCCCAATAGTAAATGATATGTCGTGACCTGCGATAGTCAACTATGAACATGGAAATGGACCTAGATGCACAAATACTCATGGAATTCGTCAAAAAATAGATACCAATGAAGCAGAAAAATTTTTGACACTTAACAACCTGCAAGTTTTGACGTTCCACCTTGTATAAGAAGCATGACCGAATAAAATTTAGTGAAAATGTAAAAAATTAAAAATTAATATAAAATATGGCATTCAATATACTACGAGAATTGCCATAAATATATCGGGATTAGAGAACAAAAACAAATATTAACAATCGAAAATCGTTTGATTGTTTTTTAAAATATACCCGATTATGGTCTATACACCTTTGCATGAGTTTGAACCAAATAGTGCTATACTGATGAACGTCAGAAACATAGAGAGTCCTCCTGGACAGGTAATCTGGCATCATACCATGTTCAATTTTGTAAATAAGATCTTATGTTTTGAATTAAATTCTCTGCTTTAGTGTCATCAAATCCAAGGCCTCTAACATCGATGTTCTTCTATTGCATCAGAGAACCACTCTCATTCCTCTATTTGAAACTATCTGCAGTCTTCTGATGGCATTAGACTTCAAATTGAATACGAGAGATGCACAGTTGTCAAGGTGTGGCAGAATGATGGACCTAAATAACATGCATCTAGTCTTCATATCTATTCTAGTACTCATTCTAGAAATGAATAGAATCTTCTGTGCAAGTTTCTTTACTAAATGATCCGCATGAAGCCTAAAATTGAGACTGCCATCCAGTATAATGCCTAGATATTTGATTGAGTCAACTTTCTTCAATATATTGTCGTCGATTCGGATTACTAATCTCTCTCCATTAATGATTCGCAATATGTTGTGCTTTCCAAAAATCATGTAACCTGATTTATTGAAATCGACCTTCAGTTGATTGTCGTTTAGCCAATCACTCAGCAATTCCAAATCTTCGTTAAGTGAAGAATGTAAAATAAAATGTCTTTGCCTATTATACAGGGTGAGTCTTATACCACAGCGTCTTTTAACCATAGGTTTTTCCATATTTCCATATTCTGCTGCGTTAAAAAGTTATAACCATTTTAAGTTTTCACATTGTGCAAATACCCCTCTGTGGTAGTTTAGTTTGAATAAAAAATACCTTCCACAACATCCACTAATGAATCTGAATTGTTTAAAAACATTATTTTCCTCTAAAAATGATTCACTCACCCATGTTTCATCCGATGAGGTCCATATCCAGAAGGAAGATACAAAATACTGATTTTCTGGTGAAAAAATACTACTATAATTTCTTTCTACTTCAAAATTATAAACCATCCATATAATATGTAATCCAACAAAAAATACAAACAGTATTAAGACATTTATAAAATTTAGAATAACAAAAAAAACAATATCTGAAATGAAACAAAAGATGGCACAAACAATATAAAAAACTTAAATAATATAATGATATAAGGGTAATTGGACAAAGTTCAAATTTTCTGATGTACCGACGGCTTGTAAGTGATTTTCGGCTTATTTTTCGAAAAGAACATTTCATTTCCTTCAACATACTAAATTTTCAGAGTGCAACATCTTTATCTTCAACCCTTTCGGGAACTTTGAACTCGAGAACTAGCCATTCCGAAGTATGATGCTAATTTAACAAAGTACGAATTTTACGATATACCGACGGCTTGTAAGTGATTTTCGGTTTTTATTTCGAAAAGAGCATTTCATTCCCTTCAACATACTAAATTTTCAGGGTGAAACATCTTTTCTTCAACCCTTTTGGCAACATTGAACTCGAGCACTAGCCATTCCGACGTATAATGCTAATTTAACAAATTACGAACTTTCCGATATACCGACGGCTTGTAAGTGATTTTCGGCTTATTTTTCGGAAAAAACATTTCATTCCCTTCAACATACTAAATTTTCAGGGTGAAACATCTTTATCTTCAACCCTTTCGGGAACTTTGAACTCGAGCACTAGCCATTCCGACGTATGATGCTAATTTAACAAAGTACGAATTTTCCGATATACCGACGGCTTGTAAGTGATTTTCGGCTTATTTTTAGAAAAGAACATTTCATTTCCTTAAACATACTAAATTTTCAGGGTGCAACATCTTTTTCTTCAACCCTTTCGGGAACTTTGAACTCGAGCACTAGCCATTCCGACGTATGATGCTAATTGGACAAACTACAAATTTTCCAATATACCGACGTCTTGTAAGTGATTTTCGGCTTATATTTCGGAAAGAACATTTCATTCCCTTCAACATACTCAACTTTCAGGGTGAAACATCTTTTTCTTCAATCCTTATGGCAGCTTTGAACTCGAGCACTATCCATTTCGACGTATGAGGGTAATTGGTAAAAATACGAATTGTCCGAAATATTATTGATTAAGTATTTCGGAAGAGAGAGAAAATACATTCGTAGATGTATCCTATAATTATATTCAATTCCAAGTCATGATTCTGATTATTTATTTATTTTCTTCCTATGGATTTACAACATTTTTTTCATAGTCGCTTCGAATCTGTTGTATAATAATTCTGACTCGCCAATATTCAAAATAGAAATACTCTTAATTGTTGAAAAGACTTCAAAGGATCATATTTCGCTTGAAACTATAAGATCTAAACCCCTCTAGTTCTTTTTTCTTAAAAATCAAGTGGAGATTTCCAAAGGTGTTCGCATAAACGAAGTTCCGGCTGCTACGACCCAGCAGCCAGAATTTCAATATCGGCTGCTAACTTCACACGGGTAAAAATGTCAAGCTTTTTGAACTGACAGTTGGCAGATTGCAACACTAGGGTTGTCCAATCCCGAAATAATATACGAAAGGTAACCCTCGTACTACTACTGAACTGTAACTTACCAAATATTTAGAATCTCTCGTTTGAAATATAGTGTAGTGCATCCTGAAACAAAAAAATAATAATCAAAACGAGATCAAGTAAGAAATGGATTTCATTTTATTATAATTTTTGCTAGCTTGCCGTCGAGTGCTTTTTTATTGCCAATATGTCTGTAATTTTCGAATATCGAGCCGAAAATACGAGGGCCATTCAGAAACTAACCTCCGATTGGTCACAGTGCGGGTAGTGGGGGGGAGTAGCGCGCCATCTGTGCATTCACGCGCTCAGCAGGTCAGTCGGCATCAAGCCGTAGTCAGTGAACATCGTACCTGCGATAGTTTAGTTTTTGTGGCAGTTTGAAATGTGTGCTGCAATAGAAAATCCCGCCAAATGTGAGGTGCGTGCTGTTATAAGGTTTTTTACAGCCAAAGGATACTCTGCAGCAGCTATTCATCGTGAGCTTTGTGCCGTGTACGGACCAAAATTTATGAGTGAAGGAGTTGTCCGTGAATGGGTACGTTTATTTAAAAGTGGACGAGAAAACGTTCATGATGAAGAGAGAGTGGTAGAGCATCATTGGTGACTGACGAACTCGTTCAGACAGTTGATGCAAAGTTCGTGAAAATCGACGTTTCACAATGGCGGAGTTGTCTACGAAGAGCTCAAAGATGCGGTCACAGGCTGGCTCAAGGCACAAGCGGGTGATTTTTATGCAGAAGGAATTTCAAAGCTTGTGAAGAGATACGATAAGTGCCTCAATCGTAATGGAGACTATGTCGAAAAATAGTGCAAAGATGTAGTTGTAAGATGTATAATATATTAAAATATTTTTACTTAACTTGGTGTATTTTTTTCAATTAACCGGAGGTTAGTTTCTGAACGGCCCTCGTAGTTTGCAACGATTTGGTTCGACTTCTTTCGAATCCGATATCAAATTTGAGCAGGTCCAACCGGCTATACGGCCTACAGAGATGAGCTAGAGTTTTTATAATTTCAGAATAGGTTAAATATCCAAATATCTCGATCGAGTTCGTTATTGGAATAATTATGTCTTCAGTTGGATGGAAGCTATGACAATGAAATTACACATGCACAAATTTTTGTTTAAATACGTGCGATATCTTATGAGGTAAAAATTATCTAAACATCTTTTTTGGGAATTTGTAGAAAATTTTCTAGCATGTCGATTCCAGTGAAATTTTTTGAACCTATTTGTTTGAGTAGACAAAATTTCTGATGCTCGTAACTCCTGAACCATTGAACGGATTTGGCCCAATAACCTACTTGCCCGAGATATATGGACAGTAAACCTATTCTGAGAATATAAAAACTCCTATGAATTTTTTAAATTCAGATTCCTAGAATATAACTAGCAGAAACCATCAAAATCTATTGTTCGAGTTTCAGGGTATACGATGAATTATGTCTCTAATTGAAGCAAGTTTGTATTGAAACCGTTTCTGGTTATTATCGCGGACACAAAACTTAGTCCAGGAACACAAATGAGAAGATAAGGGAGGAGCATGGGCGAGATAATTGAAAATACAAGAGGTAAACTTGGTGTTATGTTATCATTAAACGAGAGGTAAGAGGTATTTTCCTTAATTTCCTCAGAGTGGCAATCCAATTTGTATTTCGATGCTCAACGCTGGAACAACGCAATAAAACGACTTGATAATTGGAAAACAAAGCTTTAATTCGCTGAGAAATTCTTTCGTGATATTCCCTTTGCTTCACCAAATCAGCTTTGCGCGCCTGTTCCAGAGCCTTTTGCCGAACTGTGAAACAGTGCACGATGATTGAACAAACTTATATCCTAAGATAAAAATAACCAGTCACAGTTTGCCTTTAGATTCTTTATAAGTGATTTTTTTATTTCGTGGGTATGGAATCTTTTTCAAAAAAACGTTAAGATTGTCCTTCAAGTGACGTTTCGCAACTTTATTTATTGCTTTTTCAAAGCTCTACAAACACACAGATTATTATAAAGAACATGGTTTTATGACTATAGGAATACCTCGGAAGTGGGAAACGTCTATAGAATTCAAATTAGAGGTCATGAATTTTTGAATTTTTTTGATGACAACTATCAATCAATATGACAAAAAAATGAACAATGCTGGAGTATAGAAACAGATAATTGTGAAATGATTATTCCCACTTCTACAAGTATTTAAAAAAATAATATTGTTGGAAATGAACTACATAAATATTATATAAAATAAATAGGTGATGGGATATAAAAAATGTTATAAAAAGTTTAGGTGTCTAAATCGTGTTTCAGGAAAATAAATTTAGTATGTTGTGGTAGTTTGTACTCAAGCCCAAACTGTCAGTTATCAGGTTGATATTGTCGGTTGATTGGTTTTGTATCATCTCCCTATATTACGTTTGAAATTGTGACCTGTAGTGAAATGATGAGAGGCTAACGTTGTTTTGTTGGTCTCGATTTGATTATGGTTTTGCAATCATTTTTGTGTTGACTTATTCTTTGTTTTAAATACTGTTTTGTTTGTCCTATGTATGATTTGTTGCATGAACATGGAATTTTGTAGATAAAATTGTATAAATTACTTAAAGGTGTTGGATCTTTCAACTTTGTGAACAGAATATTTGTATTTTTACATTATAATACGACAAATGAATGTTCTGACCAAGAGGCACCATTAATTGATTGGAAAGTCCATTTATAAAGGGAATTTCAAGTATTTGACATTCGAAGGTGTACTTTGAATAATTGTGGGATTGATGTTTCTAAATATGAGTTTATGCATTGGTTTACAAATTTTTAGGGTAGTTATCTTGGTGTAATGTTTCTTTTATTCTTTTTAAGTTAATCTCATGATGAGAAATATGGCTTAAATTAATCAAGACCAACAAAACAGCGTTAGCCTCTAATTTCACTACAGGCCACAATTTCAAGTTTGATGAGACAACAGTTTTAGATATGGAGTCAATTGGTTCAAACGTAATATAGGGGATGATACAAATCCAATTAACCGACAATATCAACCTGAGAAATAACTGTTTGGGCTTGGGTACAATCTACCACAACATACTAAATTTATTTTCCTGAAACAAGATTTAGACACCTAAACTTCATTTATAACATTTTTTATATCTCATCACCTATTTATTTTATATAATACTTGTTAATGTAGTTCATTTCCAACAATATTAATTTCTTTTAAATACTTGTAGAAGTGGGAATAAGCTCATCATTTGACAATAATCTGTCTCTATACACCAGCATTGTTCATTTTTGGCATCTTGTTCATCCGAACAGAGTGCCTATAATTGCCCAAATGTCTGTAATTTTGGAATATCAGAGCTGAAAATGGTATCAATAGATTAGATTCGACCCTGATGAAGAATCCGTGGCGAAAGTTGAGTCCGGCCGGCCGTATCCTCTCTAGTATCCAAATCGCAGGAATTGTCACGCTAGAAAATTTTTAAAATTTCCAAAAAAAAAAATATTTTAATACTCAATATCTCATAAGACATTTTTCGGATTTCGATAAAAATTCGTGAATATATCGAGGTGATTGATATCTTACTTATCCTCAAATTTTTTTTAACCTTTTTTTACATTTTTATTGTCAGGTCTCGGAATATATATAGAACCCTCTGATTCGCTTTTCAAAACTGCACATCGCTGTAGATGTCTAGGGACCTTTTGTTGGATGGGAATCCATCTAGACCCTCTCTTTCTATCCCTATTAAACCCCGTTGACCTGTAATGGAGAAACTACTGTCTGAAATCAAATCGGAATGAGGTTCGTTCTTCCTATCAGCTTATTTCTTGTTGAAGTTGCTGGAAAACCTAACAGGGCAATCCTTCTATGTATCTGCAGAAAGAAGATGGTTGATAATGTTGATGTTCCAAGGCCACTAACATTGAATAAGACGAGGGACCACTTTTATAAAACGAATTCACTTCTTTTTATCTCGATTCGTGTTTTTTTGTGCGTGTGAGGATTCTTGGTATAGTCCATCCAATAATTATTGACGTTGAAGCTGGCTTTAGAAGTGAAGATGAAGGTTGAGATGTGATTACGATATGCGTCTGTTGCAACTACTCAACAGGAAAAACACAATTTCCCTCTTACACAGTGTATATCATTTTTCACAAACATATGTCAATCAGCTAAGTATTATTACTTTGCCTGCCTAGGAACCAAATCGATTGTTCTGAATAGAAACGCAAGATTTGACATTTTTTGACAAATATCATTCAAAACAAAATCTGAATAAACAGAGTATAGATGAGACACTCACAAAAGTGAAATTAGTTTGGCACAGTGATTTTTTTCCAAATTTCATATCATTCAACATCGAATATCAAGGAAATGGCGTATTTTATTAATTGTGGAATGATAAATTCTTCTGAAACGTTCAAGCATACAGAAAATGCTAGGATATGTTCAGTAACTACTTATTTTGTGGTAAGTTTTGATGGTTTACGAGTTGGTGATGTAATAAATAGAAGATCTAAGAGGATAGAGCAAGTGTTTCAATCTGAAATGTGTGTTCCATGCGTTTGAAATCTCGTACAAAATTTGAATTCACTGGGATCATCCAGATATAAGCAGAAATCAATTCTTTTAATTTAGTTTTTGTAAGAACTCTATCATTGACTACTAATAGATAGGCAACTCAGGCATGAATTCTGGCCCCGACTAAAACCTTAACTTACAGCGCCATCTATTTTTCATTCACATTTTTACAGTTTCCTCTTGTGGCCCTCTAGAGCATTTTATTTGAGTTTCCATAGGAATCCATGCAAGCGCTGGATAATCCCATATTTTATGGGATTCTAAAACAAATACATGCGAAATGACCATTTTTTTAATCTGCTGTAGATTCTCACTATTTCACTAAAAAAGTATCATTTGAACAGAAAACTGGGACAATTTGCAGCAGATTGAAAGAAATGATGGCCATTTCAAATATATCAAATGAAGTAACACATATTAATTAATTCTTAGGAAAGGAAATAATCAAAACAACAGAAAGTTCGAAAATATACAGGGTGTTCGGCACATGGACCGTCAAATTTTTTTGGAACGTTGGTAGGGTCATTTGCTACCTTTTCAGTCTCGGAACCTAGGTCCTTAGTATTACGGTTACGGAGGTATGCTTTTTATTAGGTTTTTCTAAATTACCCAAAATATGTACCCTTCAGAAGCCCCATAACTTTTTTGCGTGTGCTTTTACATGCATTTTTTATTGTATTAAGTCTACATGAGTGTGTGTTAAAAAAAAACGTATTTATTGTTACAGATAATACCACAAAATGAACACGTGGGCCTTTTATTAAAAAAAAATTATGAAAGTATGAAAATATCTCCACTCCTATTGAAATTTCAAAAAAGTTACAGCTATTACAAACTTGGTTTTATTTTAAAATGTTCTTTGGTTTATAACGTTGCTAACCATATGCTATTTACGTAAGTCAATAAAAAATAATACTGCAAATAAGTTTTTAGTAAGAGAGTAAAGAAAGTCGCACCTAAATAAAAGTACGGATGGCATTTGGCCATATGCCATCACCATATCAGCATACTCAGTGTTGATTGTGTTGAAACAATTTTTACAGTAAAAGCAAAAACAAACGAACTAACAATCAATAAATGATACAATTACTCATCAAATTATAAAAAATAAATTAGGATATTATTGAAGAATACACACGTAATACAGTACATTTTTAGTGAGTTATAAGTTAATCCAAAACTACTACGTCAGTGATTGTAATAATATACATACCTTTAGACGTTACAGCACCAATTGGTAACACAGCAATAAGCCATTTCAAAGAAATGAAAATAAAATAAGTTGAAAAGAAACCTGAAACCCTCTCTAGCCGAATTACAGAACTTTTTGAATTACCTTGAACGACATGGGAGAAAAAAATGTTTATGATCATAGATATGAGGAAAGAACATGCTCGTCATACAATAGGAATTACTAACTCGTCAAAATGTTCATCATAGGCCGAGATTCGATAAAATACAGAAAACTAGGAATAATATTGTTCAGAAATTAGCTGGATCATCTTGGGGTGCTGATGCTTCCACTCTTCGCACAGCATCTCTGACCGTAGTCTTTTCTGCAGCTAAGTATTGTTACCCTGTTTGGTTTAATAGTGCACAAACACAAAAAATCGAAGCACAATTGAATACATCCATGAGAATAATTACTGGCACCATAAGATCTACACCGGTTCATTGGTTACCAGTTTTGTCTAACATAGTCCCTCCTCATATTCGCAGTAAGACTGCAGCTCTGAATTCTTGAAGCAAACATCATTCTTTTCCTAATTTATTTCCAATAATTTCATACATTCCACAAAATAGATTTCCTAGTTTGAAGTTACATAAACCACAGCTCAGTTCCAAGAGCAAGTTGTGATTGTGGATATGCAGAAGAAACAATACCGCATCTCATCAATAATTGTCCCATATATAAATTTCAAGATGGTTTTAGGGCTATTCATGATGTTTCCGATTCTTTCTTGGGATGGGTTATAAATTTCAAACAAATTTGGTACGTATTTTTTGTATTCAGTTTTTTTCTGCTTTTGTCTTTTTATTTTCGATGTGTGCAACTTGAGGAAGCCTCTGTGTTAATTATTAGGAGACCACTCTTGAAGAAAGAAGTCCCTCAAATGTATTTCAGCTTATTTTTGTACACACAACATACATGCGGGGAATCAGGGTTTTTTTACTGAGGGTTTTTCCCTAAGTTTTCATGCCGAATTGTATGGCACCCCGTCTCTAACCCCTGCTATATATTCTCTCTATTGTTGTAATTGAGGGTTCAAAACAAAATCCCAAATTTTTAGGCAGTTTTCAACAAGCCGCAACTTCGAGAAATGGTCGTACAAGAAATCAGAGAAAAGGAAATTGTAGCTCCAAGTGTCTAGTTCTTTAGTTAGAACTTAAAAATTTATTATTCTCTGCGGTTTTTGAGTAACTGTAGAAAAACCAGCAACAAAAAGTTTTTATTGTCTACGGGCGTGGAAAATTTTTTTTAGCTTAACCATTTTAGGGATCGGATACTTTGTTCATTTAGCTTTAATTCCTTTTTTAAAACCTTGATACGTCCACTTCTTGCCGAGATATCGGTCTTCAAATGGAAAAGTGTCCATTTGCCTTTGATTATCCATATCTCAGCAACCAATGATCGCACAAAAAGTTAAAGGTGGGTTTCAAGAACTTGAATGGATTCTTCTCAACGACTAGTCATTGCTTTTCCAAAAAAAATTTTTCTTTTCTTTTTGTCACATGAATTTGAAATTGCAACAAAAAAAAGGACTTTTGGTGGTTTTTGGGAAAATCAAGAGCTTAGGAGAAAATATTGAGGAAACCACCAACGTTATGTGTGCCTTTTACAGTTCAATATGTCCACAAAAAACCTCCAAAAAACCAAATTAATCCAGCCGGCCGTTTATTTGTTTCACTCGATCGAATTTTTTTTTTTAATTGAAGGATCACGTTTATTGCTCTGAAAAGCTCATAATTTTTCAAAGCTTTCTTGACACTTTTGCTCCAGAAAGTGCTTAAATTTAAAACAAATAAAGTTCTTGAAACCCACCTTTAACTTTCTGTGCGATCATTGGTTGCTAATCAAAGACAAATGAACGCTTTTCTATTTGAAGACCGATATCTCGACAGGAAGTGGACGTATCAAGGAGTATAAAAAAAGGAATGAAAGCTAAATGAACAAAGTATCCGATCAGTAAAATGGTTAAGCTGAAAAAATTTTTTCCACGCCCGAAAAAAAAAAAAAATTTTGAAAATTTGTTTGTTGCTGGTTTTTCTACAATCACCAAAAAACCGCAGAGATAAAAAAATTTTCAAGTTCTAATTCAAAACAAGACACTTGGAGCTACAACCATTTTTTTTTGTT
The DNA here is from genome assembly GCA_030674115.1 of Micraspis discolor. Lineage (NCBI taxonomy): Eukaryota > Metazoa > Arthropoda > Insecta > Coleoptera > Coccinellidae > Micraspis > Micraspis discolor. The sequence goes on along the minus strand of JARTUT010001901.1, from coordinate 15,655 downwards.
TCTTGCACGACCATCATTTCTCTCGAAGTTACGGCCTGCTGAAAATTGCCTTAAAATTTGGGATTTTCTTTTATCCCTTAATTTTTTATAGTAGTGTATTTAATATATTCGATAAAATCTGTTTAGAATTCCTAATTTACCGTCCCGCACGTTAGAAATTCACTGAAGATGGCTCTGCCGTTGCTTGAACAAAAAGTGACCACTTTTATAGTAGGCCAGTTCCCATCCCCTGCTCTCTATTCAGGCAATCAAATGTCTTCGAAAGATCTATGAAAAGACCTGCTACAGTGTTAGTCGTAAATTGAAAAATTGCCTTTTGCACTGATTATGATTCTATTCCCAAAAACCCACGCGCACACATCCCAAATTCCTCAAACGCCGTCCGCGTCAGCTCCAGGTGATCCCAATAATAACTGTCAAGCAGACCTGATTAGCGGCATTATGAAGCCATTGATATACCCGGCAAAGGGTGACACGCGAACGGCCTTCAATGAATGACAAAGCGAAGGCAATGCAAATGACTTAATTTTATTCGAACTTAATGACGCGAAACAGCCGCGCCGCGAGTCTGGAACACAATGAGCCCCGCGAGGCGCCTTCCCTTCTACTCCCCACGCCGCCAAAATCTGGAGCCGATACCGAAATTGAATAGTCCCATTACCTTCGTTTCGGGCGACGGGTTTACGACGAAAAGTTTACAGTTAAGGGAATTTACAACTCTACGAAATATAAAGTGAGAATACATGTTCGGTAAAGTTAGCAGCTGCAATAAGAAGGCCTGTACAGGGCATATTTCGATGTGTCAGCACTAAAACTTTTAAACCATAATAGATAGAGAAAAACTGATACACGATTCTCGTTCCTTTTTCTGAGACTTAACAACAGTAGTACTCATTTTTGGCTACCTTCTTTTTATTTTCGAGTTATAAGCAAAAATTGGAAAAATTATGTTATCAAAAAAATTATATCTCCGCTTATATTAGTGGCAGAGCTCTGAAGTTAAAACATTATACAGACACTTTTCCAGGTAGAATCCAGTGAAGCACTTTTCTTTTTGGCACCATTTTCAATTACGAAGCTATGATCTGTAGATATGTTTTTTTTTTAAATTGGAACATTATATTGCTGCAGCATTTTCTAAAAGCTTAATTTTTCTGATTTCAAAAATGCCAGTGTCAGTAATTATTCTCATGGATGTATTCAATTGTGCATCGATTTTTGTGTACATGCACTATTGAACCAAACAAGGCAACAATACTCAGTTGCAGTAAAAACTAGGGCTAGAGATGCTGTGCGAAGAGTGGAAGCATCAGCACCCTAAGATGATCCAGCTATGTTTGATAAGAAAATCATTGAAAGTTACAGCTAATTTCCTTTATTTTCATGATTATTTAGATGGAAACAAGATACCTCCGTTTTGTTGGGATTTGGACACAATAGCCACTCAATAAAATTATTTTTAAATTTCCAAATCAGATGACAGTATGTTTTCCAGAGTATGGAAATCCTAATGTTGAGTTATCAATAGCAATGTCGTCAGCATAAACAAATTTCTGAGATGATGTTGTGGGTAAATCAATTAGATATAAATTGAAAAGTAAAGGTGCTAGAACTGATCCTTGAGGAAGACCATTTTTCAATGTTTTGAAATTGCTACTCTTATTGTCAATAAAACAAGAAACCTTCTATCAGATAACATATTTTCTAATAATCGTACCATTTCTCACACTTCAGATGGGTAAAGAGTTTGAAAAATTAATCCATCTTTCCACACCCATCTTTCCACACAGTGTCATATGCTGAAGATAAATTAATGAAAGTAGCTCCTGTTTTCAACCTATTATTGATTCTATGTAATTTGTGAGGCTGAGAACCTGGTCTGAACAATTTCTATTCTTCCTAAAGCCTCCTGGAAATTTAGTAGAGCATTTTCTATAGAAGATTAAATTCTAAAAAGAATTAACCTTTCTAACATCTTGAAAGGAACACTCAATGAACAGATTGGTCGATAACTACTAGGATCACAAGGAATTTCTTCTCGTTTCAAAATACTTATTACTTTAGCCTTACGAAATTCGGAAGGAAAGTTTCCTGAATTCAGAACTATTGTTATAGAAAGACAATAACCAAGACAAGGTAGATTGGAACACCTGTATTTCCAACCAAGACGTGATTCCATTTTCAATCTTCCAACTGAAATGGCGGATTTAGTTCGGAACAAATCAAGGGAGTACACAATGGCAAGTCTTATATTCATTCTAGGTATGAGGTGGCTTAGATCAGTTCTGTCGGCTTGTTTGTGTCCCAAAACCTTGTTTAAACCAACTTTTCTAATTAAGGGAAGTTGCTCATTTCCTAGCGTTGGTAGTCTTTGCATTCTGGTAATTTCTTCGAAAGAAACCCTAGGACGAACGCGCGGGAATGGCAAATGAGCAGACGAGGAGATAATTCAAATTTTCTATTGGATCACGAGATCAAAAGACATTGAGTCTTGTATCGAAATTAAAATCAGATGCGGATATTTGAGTGAATGCGAAATCCAGGAAATGAAACTCGACTGCTGATTCGTTGTCTTGGATTTTCTTATTAAAATTCAACATGGAAAAGGTAATCGAGCGATTAAGGAAAGTTCAACTCTCGATCCAGTTGATCTATACTGTTGCAAATAAGTCTTCGTTATGTTCAGTAACTGACTTCTCCTTTGGATATAAAATTATATCTACGAATGGACTCCATAAATCAGTTAAAATGTGGAAAACAGACAACTTTTTTTTTCTCATTTTAGTGGAGATAATGAGCTTTTTAAAACGAAAAACGTGATCCTCAAATTATTTTTCGGAAATTCGATCTTGTGAAACAAACATTGGCTGAATGGGTTAATTTTGGTTCTTCGTAGGATTTTTGTGGACATTGTTACTGCAACTCATTATTATTAGTTGCATTCATTCATTTTTATTCCAAGTTGCTTGCTCGTTTCGTGCGGCCCACGTATGTTCATTTCATTTTTCCGATAAACGCGTAACATATGTTGGAGCATATGACCTATGTCGAACAAAGGAGAGTACGACACCGACGTTCATCCGATAAAGTGGAACACTTTTCTCGTTAATTCTACAAATTAGAACTCTGGTGAAAAAGTGACTATTCTCGTTCGTGAGTGCTTGGACACATCGAATTCAGCCGTACTGTGAAACCAGGTAGGCAGACGTCGATACTCCAACATTCGATTTTCTTTCGAGTCATTTTTTCATACTTTTTCAGAATTTCATTATTAATTTCTCTTTCGTTTTCGTTTAATTTTCAAAGGCTCTTGTCGTGCCAGACATATTGAACTGTAAAAGGCACACTAAACATTATTGGTTTCCTCAAAAAATTCAATCCAATGCTCGATCTTAGTAAAATATCTATAGCCCTTTTTTGTTGCATTTTCAGATTCATCTGACGAAATGAAAATACTTTTATTTGAAAAAGCAATGGTTAGGGGTTGAAGTAAGTTTCCTTAAGTTTCTGAAACCCACTTTTAACATTCTGTGCGATCGTTGATAGTTGAGTTATGGAGAATCTGGGACAGACATATCGTTTTCCATTTGTTGATCGACATCTCGGCCAGAAATGGACGTATACAATGAAAGCAAATACAAGGGTTTCCTTCTATAATTCGGAATTAGACAACTCTAGTGTTGCAATATGCCAACTGACAGCTTTATCGTAAAGCATGACATATTTGGGGAACAATTGGACATACAAGCACTATTTGTGTTGTTTAGAGAAACTTTAAAGATCCATCTCGCCCAAAAAATGGAATTAAATCGTTAACATTTTTGTGCGATTATTCTTTTCAAGGACCAGTGTTTATCAATGGTAAGGTGAATTCAACAGAGGTAGTCCACTCGAAGACGAATTTCATGAAGATCATCCAAAGTAGGTTTTTATTTCGAAATCCATTGATGCTGTGCGCCAACTGATATTGCAAGATCGTCATGTGACCTATCGTGTGAATGAGACAACCTTAGGCATTAGTAGAACCAGAATACATTCAACATTGCCTGAATATTTGACCGTCAAAAAAATGTTAGCGTTGGATCCTACACAATTTTTCGATTGCTCTAAAAAAGGCTCGTGTCCATTGGTCGAAAGAAATGCTCCAAAAATGCGTTAGCGGTGCTTCGAATCACTTCTATGACATCGTGACAGGTGATGATCAAAACGTTCTGACCTCAACGATAGAACTGTCAGCTGGCAACTTGCAAGGCTAGGGTTGTCCAATCCCGAAATATTAAAGGCAACGCTCGTATTAGGTTTTGCATTTGATTCCAACCCTGTACGTTCACCAGACACATAACTGGTATAACTCCAACCATTCAAATGCAATTAGAGCGGAAACACTCTCATCTGTTAAAACAGAGTCAGATCTCTTGAGGTTGAAAACAAATTACGCATCGGACTATGTCGATTACTTGAAAGGAGCATCTTTGCGCTAATGCATCGTAAACTCCCTCCTGGTTCAGTCTGTAAACGAGCTTCCAATTTCCCATAATTTCCACAGGGAATTTAGAAACACGCTTTAACGTTGAACGAAACACGCCTAAGTGGTTTCTAATGTAGGAAAACTCGACATCTCGCCAAGTTTTACATTCCTAATAGTCAGATATGGCTTGATAACTGCAAATCCGTACCAAATATCAGTGTGTAATGAGAAGTCAGATTTCGACAGATTGTTGGGCGAAAACACCAGTGCCTTACATAAATCCCCTCTAATTTATCAGCTTCAAATCCCTAATATAAGGTTGTTCGGAAAAGAAATATCTCTTTTTCTCGACATAAAATTCAATTTTGTTTAAGATAATTATAATTTTTCTAAATATTTAATGAAATCTGTCTTTACTTTTTGGGAATTTATCTCAATAACTTGATTAAAAGGAGACAGTTTCAATTTCCAAAAGGTTTATTTTCACAATAACAGCTGTTTCAACATATTATGGCATCTTCATGTTGTTACATTTCAACTGACTGATTTTTGTGAGAGAGAAACAAATTTATACAGGGTGAGTCTTTGACCACTGCGTTAGTTTTTACCATAGATTCTTGACGTCATAAGAAACATTTTCTTCTTATAAAATTTTTCCAAACTAGGCCCCGTTCAAGAGATTTCATAAAAAAATTGCATTTTCACCAGAAATATTCAAACGACAATATCAATTGAAATGATCTCTAGTAGAAGGTTTTTGATAACAGTCATGCATATTTTGGCATCAATTGATTTATGATTTGTACGGGTACAAAATTAGGAGTAAGTGATTCTCGCCCGCTTAATGAAGAGTAGCGAACTTCCTGAGTCGCTGGTTATACTCTAAGGGTTATATCGAAAAATTATCTTTGGTAGAAGAAATGTCTGCAATGTGAATAAATAAAGTTACCAATTGTAATAAAATCATTATTCACAGAGAAGAATAGTTTACAGATTTACAGCACTTGGGTGTTCATGCAGAGTTTTAAGATACCTATAATAACCAAGGATTTGAACTTCTTTGCTCAATCTTAGGCACTTCGAGTATTACTTGAAAATAAAAAGATCTGACCTTTTTGGTTGGATTAGAAATCACCACAGCTCTGCTCTAATCGTAAAGGTAGACTTCGTAAAGTAGGAGGCAGGCACTTTAATTAAATACAGCTTCTCAAACTTCCACTGATAAAATGTGCCTTGGTGTAATTACGTCACAGGTTCATACTTCACAACCTTTTCCTTTTACGTGGAGAATTTCAACTGAATAATTCAGTTTCACAATGCACTAGGGTAGCTGACTGACCCAACCGGAGAAAAATGCATAAGACAGATTATTTTAAGACAAGTAACTTGCAGTTCTGGGTGCCGTTATAGACTGGTGAAAGAAAAAAAACTGGTTAAGTAAAACTGACCATACTGGTGGTCAAAATAGAACAGAACTGAGTGGGGGGTTCTATTTAGATTTTGGAATAAGTAAGAAAGATCGAACGAGTAACCTACTGAGCTTAGGTGACAAAAAAAGGGATTTCCGAAATTCCGCCCCATAACCTGGCATTCTTGGGAATAACTGCCGTTGCCCTAAATTCCAAGAAGTGTCTCTTGTTGTGAATTTATCGCAACACCATTTCTTTTGGGTTTCTCACTACTACGGTACACATTGGTTAAATTGCATGAAAAACTAATATCACTTGAACTAAAGTCCGTATCTTGTACTTCCTAGAATCATTAGTCTTTTTCGCAGATAAAATCATTCGTCATCTCTATTCCTGATTGCAATATTTTTGAGATATTTGAAGTTGAAAGGAATTAAATCGATATAATCATCTGATGAAACATGAGTGTGAATCATTTCTTAGAGGGAAAATAATGTTTCTAAACAATTCAGATTCAATAGTGGATGCTGTGGAAGGTAATTTTCATTCAAACTAAACTAAACTACAGAGGGGTATTTGCCTAATGTGAAAACTTAAAATGCTTATTACTTTTCGATGAGGCTAAATATGGAAAAACGGTACTTATGGGAAAAAAGTGTTTCTTTGATCTCAAGAACCTATGGTTAAAATAAACGCAGTGGTCTCTAAGACTCAACCTGTATATACTCGAATTCATCATAACTCTTTTAGTTCAGTAACAAATTCAAGGAATTCTTCGCGAAAAGAAAGACGATTATAGTTTTCCACTTGTTCGACGTACAAAATACTTTCATAGCAACGAAATAAAATCGAGCGCAGAACTGAGAAACATCATAATGTATGACGTATAATATGACGTTCATCACCTGCTCATGACACTATGTACATCACAATTCTCTGAACTTTCAACTTCTACTATACACGTCAATTTACAAGTCACATTTTGATGAGATCTATTTGTTTATTTACACTCATTTTATACTCTTTCAGTTACATAAACTTAATTTATAGCGACACGACAACATTATCTCCCATTGTTTCAACCCTGACATCAGACCCGCCACTGGCAGATAGAGAAAAACGTGACGAGAAAGAGGGAGAAGCAGATGAAGAGAGCGAAGACGACACTGCAGAAACCAACAAAGAAGATGGCGCAAGAGAGAAAAGAAAAAAGAAAGGACCCAAGGTAAGGATGAAAATTTAGATAAAATACAAGTGAAGGAAGACCCAATGACAAGTTGGCTGAGCCAACTTCGACTACCTTTTGAATGGTTCTGTAGGATTTGATCTATCGAAATCTGATAATAGGTGTTATTTGATTAATTTTTGTCTAGATATCAGGTATACCGGTATGAAATGAGCGTTTTTTTGTGAAAATAAAACACTACTTATTGATGAGAAAGTAAAAAACATTTCAATTAAAATATTGGCCATTGTTTTCTACACAATATGACCACCTTTCTGGCAATTTGTCCTTACCACGCCAATAAAATTGGTCGTTTTTTAAAACAAACCAACCAGACACGCAATTTGGTTAATACGGCGTGTGGAATAGCAGCTCCCAGCCAAGTGTTTTGATTGTATCCTGAATCGGTTCTACTTTGGGTGCAGCTGCGTGGGGTAAAATTATCTTGCCGTGTTTTCTGATCCAATCTGGTCGTTTCTCGATCAATGCATGCTTCAAATTGATCATTTGTTGTCGGTAGCTATCAGTATTAACGGTTTCACCAGGTTTTAGGAGCTCGTTATACACCACACCATTTTGGTCCCACCATACACACAGTATTGTCTTTTTGTCGAATCGATTTGGTTTCGCCGTTGATGTTGATGGTTGTCCCGGATTAACCCATGATTTTTTTTTAGGATTCTTCAAATAAATCCATGCAATATCGTTTGCAATTCGGCGTCTTCAAACTTTTTTGCTGTCATTATTTCTCACATTAAAACCATTATTTCGGAACCGTTTGTTACGTGCTTATCCAAATAAAGATCTAAATTTCAATTCATCCATTCAAATTTTTCAAATTGTCAGGTGTAACAAAGGTGACCAGCCAGCTCACTCAGGGTGGGTTTTCCCTCTTGAGCATGTATAAAATTTAATGTTTAAGGGCGCCAGGTAATTTCAATGCCCGATCACCTAATTCTAAAATTACCAAACTTTTGACAATTAAATTGACAATAAATCTGAATCTTTGGTCGGAAATAAGAGGTGGTAAAATTTAATGATGAACTCAAAAATCTTAACTGATGATCGTAACTACACCTATTCACACTTATTATCTATTCTTATATACTAATCTCGGCCGATATAAAATGATTTGAATAATTTACAGTCTAAATTTACACATATAATTGGGTCCCCTGTGGGGTACTTATCCACACAATTATTATGTTGGTAAAGTTGTCCTTGCATATTGTGACCATCCAACAGAAGTTCCAATAGAAACCGGAATTTATTTCCACCAGGCAAAAGATGGTGTCAAATTGGATAACAATGTAACAAAGCCAAAAAATTAAAACCTTAAAAATGACATGAAATGAAGTTGATGTGGGGTAACAATAATTCCGAATTATTAAATCCTCGAATATCGAGTTCAGCCAGAGAATAACAAAAAAAAAAAATACTAGATACTCTCAACTATTAAATAAGGAATGTAGAGATTTATTAAATCCTCAAAAAGAAATCTTGTTTATTACAAAACTGATATTTCTCTCCTCTTTGTTACCGGAATAATGACGCGACGTAGTAACTCCAGAAAGAACATTCGGACAAAAAAAAGAATGAACATATTATAACACAATCTGTTCGAACTCTGCCACTCGCTCAAGAGAATATACACTGCTAAAACAAATTCGGTATAGTATACTACTCAACCCGAAAAATATAACGAGGGTAACACGTTGAAACCATCTTTTGCATGTTTCTTCTGATAGAGCATGATCACCATATGCCTCGACAAGCATTCGATGCGACTCTGCAGCACTTTTCTTCAAATGAAAACAAAAAATTAATGCTGTCCGAAAATCATCACTTTCTGGTACACAATTCGACATTTTTAATACGATGAAAAAAGATGTTGTCTATTCAATGACTTGATGTTTACTAAATATGTTTTACAGATGTCATAGCAAACAAACAAAAAATAATAGTGGCTCGATGACAACGAATGTTCTCTATCGAGACATTTGTATCTTGACGCTCACTTCATACCGGTATACCTGGTATAATACTTAATTACTCGAAAGTTTTTTTAGGGAACAAAAGCGTTGTAATGGTATACAGATTTTTACCTACAGTTCCCTCTCTTGCCGAACACAGGCACTTATCAATTCAACCTCGTATACTAATCTTATATTTTCCAAGAAAATATATATATATATTTTGTTAAATTAATTGAATAATGCTCAAAATATCAGAAGAAAGGGTTCGAGTGTTCTTTTTTTGTCAGGTATGGGACAGATGGAGTAAATGGAGCCAATGTAGCGTGACGTGTGGAATAGGGAAGCAGACGCGTTGAGGCACTGTATCGCAGGAGATTGTGCACCTGGAGAAAAAGAAGCGCAGATTAAGACCTGCGTCATGCCGGCATGTTGAATTCGCATCATATTAATAATATAACATAACCGAAAATTGTATATTAAATAAGATTTTCAACAGTTAGAATAGTTGATCCATTGTACGACAAACATAGTTTCCTGAATTCCAAACAATGAGCACTAGATCATGATCTTAATCCTTTACAAAACATATCATAAAAAAACCGGTGGTTTTGGAAATCCCGAAAGACCTCAACCTTCTTCAATCGATTCCTTTGAACAGGAATACATTCAATATCAGGGTATTGTGTAGCCTCAACAACTAAAACATAGATACCACAATAATTCTTGCTTTATATTGTTAATAAACGTTATTCAGGGTAACAGAAATGTAAGATTGAGGCTAAATCAACTTGACGTAGTCGTGATGGATATTTATTATACAAGGGAAAAAGTATTAGATTTTAGCTCGAGGTCCGCTTCGCGTCGGGAGACAAAAAACCGAGATGGATAATAAAATGCTAACCATTTTGGTACTTTTGGACTTTAGCAAAGCTTTTGACTCGATTGACTTCGACATTCTTTTGAGTAAATTGCGCTTGATGGGTTTTTCTGACCGTTCCCTTGCTTTTTTCAATTCATATATCCGGGGACGTGAAATATCGGTGAGTTTGGGTGACAACTCCTCTGAATGTGTGGAGACGGTTGCTGGAGTTCCGTAGGGAAGCGTTCTGGGTCCGCTTCTGTTCTCACTTTATATATCTTCGTTGGCTGATCTTGTCCATTGTAGTTTTCACCTTTATGCGGATGATTTACAGATTTACGTTCGGGCCCGAGTTGAGGAGTTCGTACAGGCTGTCCAACTTTTGAACAGAGATCTTTCGGCAGTTGCCGACGCGGCTTCGCGCATGGGTCTTATTATGAACACTGCGAAAACACAAGAAATTATTATTGGTGCGAGGAGATACTTGAACATTGTGGATAGACACGCTCATCGAGTAGTTCTCTGCGGTGAAAAGATTCCCACTCTTCGGAGGTGAGAGTCTGGGTTTAATAATCGATGAGACGCTGTCCTGGAACCCCAAATTGCCATCACGAGTAAGAAGTTCTACCAATGCCTTCATCAGCTTCGGCTTTTGAAGAACTTTCTGCCATTCAGACGAGGAGGACCCTGTTTTTTCGCTTTTACTCCCGATTTTGGATTATGCGGATATTGCTTTATGGGTCACACAGCAAGCCAGTTTGGCAGACTTGACCGCCTGCAGAATGCAGGGATCAAGTTCGTTTATAATTTGAGGAAATACGATCATGTCAGCCAGTTCAGAGACGCTCTTAACCTTCTGCCTATCCGACAACGTCGTATTTGGCATATGATGTTCATGGGCTATAAGGTCTTGAACCGTCACTAGCCAGCTTATCGGTACTGTGGTATCAGACCACTGGGGAGTGAGAATCATCCGACTAGATCACTCGAGGATCAAATTTTAAGAATACCAGCTCACTCAACTAACTATGTCAATAACAGTTTTTCGGTGAGATTACCGCAACTTTGGAATCGCATACCTGTGCATTCTCATCGTTCAAAGTGAGCCTGAAAAATACCTGAAATACACAAACACGATCAGTTGAAGAACAGCAAAAGATCGCCGCCTGCTTTATGCATATAGCAATGGAAAATGTATCAATCAGGTTGTGGGTAAAAATCAGTTTTATAAAGTACCTGAAACAGTAGCTAATTTTCTTCTTGAAAACTTGAAAATGCTAACTCATATACAGGACATCCATTTCGAAGATCGTCTGCTACACTTTTAGTTGAATCTGGGGGAAACTTGATGACACTAAAGAAACATGGCGGTTGAAAGTCATCAACGATAGCTAAAGGGTATGTTGATGAACCGGTGGCACACAGAACAGCAGCACAGAAATTGCTAATAAAGTGTTCAGAAAGTGTGGCAGTTCTGAAATAACACCCGATTTGCGACCAGGTACATCAACAGCAGTTGTGTCGATGTCACAGAATATTATTTCAAGACAAGAAAATTTTAATACAACAAACGTTACAACAGTATTACTTCTGTTAATTATACTTAGAAAATTTTCTGGATGTACGAAACAATCGATCACTAAACCCTCTTAAATCCATAATTCATTTTTTTTCTCCCCTACGACTCTGAAAATCACCCGACTGGATCAGACCGAGCAGATAAAATGTTTCCCACATTTTTGAATTTATTATTTCCCAACAATAATCGCAACAAAATGAATATTCATGAGTTGTATACTTGAACAGCAGATTGCACTCAAGTTTCCGAATAAACTTGGAGGATTTTCGCTTCGAACAGTACAAATTGATTTAGATATTTCGACGAGATCTGAATCGTCACTAATGGCTTTCACTTTTCGGAAATTGGAGTAGAAATGGCGCTCATTTGGGTTCGCGAAGTGTGATTTGAACGATAAAGGAGACATGGCAACAATGACCTGAATTAGAATGACGTATGTTCTCGCGAACGCTCTTTCTGGACATGTCTGGAAAATTCACCTGATTCTTTGTTGAGACTGGCAGCCTCCGTCAAGACTGTCATTGCCACATTGTGCTGATGAGCGGCAGTCATCCCGAAACCTGTCCCCTGTTAAGGTCTTGATTAACTGAGATTACCATGCGTCAATAATGACTAGCCCGCGCACTGGAACGATGGTAATTGTTATTCCTTTCTAACATACGAGGTCTGTAAATTAGGTATTGAGACTGGCAACATTGCGTTTGATCTGGCAACACTGGAAGCGCGAGGCTTAGTGGGCGGTAGAGCAACATGTGATCCACCTTCAGTACGAGTTTGACCTCGCTCGAGTCATTTGGTTGTGTGTGGCGATTGTTTTTGTGAAACAGTTTTGTCTATTGTACTCTAAAATGAATTACATACATCAATTTCGAGCAATGGTGTACTATCAGGTTTTGCTTCAGACTTGGGCACAGTGCAACGGAAACTCTTCTTAAACTTCAGCAGGCCTACGGAGATAGTGTTTTGTCACGGGCCCAGGTTTTTTGGTGGTATAAGGCATTTTCAGAAGGAAGAGAGTCGATTGAAGATGAACCACGAAGCGGAAGGTCTTCATCTTCAAGAATCGATGAAAATGTCGACAGAATCTGGGATCTTGTACGTTCAAATCATCGTTTGACAGTCAGAACGATAGGGGAAGAGTTAAATTTGACTCACACCACCGTTCATCAAATTTTGACCAATGAATTGGGAAATAGAAAAATTTGCGCAAAAACGGCAATTTCAATAAACGAGTTTTTGGCCAGTAAAAACATTCCTGTGGCTCCTCAGCTTCCTTATTTGCCCGACTTGAGTCCTTGTGGATTTTTTCTTTTCCAAAGTTGAAAAATTGCCTTAAGGGAAATCATTTTGGGACAATCGAAAAAAATTCAAACGGCTGTTACAGACCAGCTAAATGTTTTTTCAGTATCGGAGTTCCAGCAATGCAATAATAATAAAAATAAACAGTGTATTTCAAAGGAGTACAAATTTTCAAATTTATATAAACCAATTAAGATACACAAGGTGAACAATAGTTCAATTCTGATCCATAAGAAATATACTAGAGAAAAAAAAAAGAGGACCGACAAAGGCTCCAACCTGTGGTGAGTACTATACATATAATATTTGACAACCAAAACAAAAAATCTAAAACCCAACAAGAACCAACGACGACGGCAAAAGTAGGATTTTTTTATCAATCAACTGCATGATGTTGTGCCTGTCGACTGCATATATCCATTTCTTCATTTTTTTTTCGAAAATTTTTGTGCTGACGGTATTTCACATATTTAATGGAAGTTCATTGAACATTAGCGGTCCCAAATATACTCTCTGAGTTAGGGTCTTATTCATCTTTGGCACGGTAAGTACAAACCGACTGTATCTGGTATCAACACTATGTGTCACCAACTGACTTGACCTCAGATTAACCCTCGTGTGAAGAATAGCTGCGGAACAATACAATTTATATATATCTAATACACCTGACAATTCATACAATCCTTCTGTGGGAAAAGTGATTTTCTTTTTGAAAATTATCTTCAGTATCCACTTTTGTTGAACGACAAACCTGTTGACTTTTTTTATATGCGGTCCCCTAAGCCAATCCTAATTGGGATTCCACAAGAGAACGATACAGAATCACAATACGTTTAACATCCAAAATTCCAGTCAAATACCTGAACCTAGGAAGAAGGCTTCGAAGCTTTCTAACCAAGTAATTTATATGTTCATTCCACCTGAGAAATGAATCCATTACCACTCCCAAATATTTGCAGTGATATACAGGCTGTATTTGAATATGATCTCCCTCGTCCTGCATCACAAGAGGTCCAAAACCGGGCAAAGATCTTCGGTCACATACGAAGGGGATAAAATGAGTCTTGTTGCAATTTATTGTGAGTCTGTTTTGCACCATCCATTGTTTAACCTGGAGAAAGCCTCTCTCAGCCATCATCTTTATGTCTGCACTATATAGAATTGCCATAACATCCGCATAACCAAGAATCTGCCCCGCCGTGTTCAACTCCAACAAGTCATTAATGTAAACCGTGAAAAGAATAGGTCCGAGTATGGTCCCCTGCGGAACACCATATCTTAAGTATTTTGAATCACTATACTCATTCTTGATCTTTACAACCTGCCTTCTGTTAGTCAGGTAGCTCTCGAATAAACTGAGGCCTGTCCCAATCACTCCAACTTCAGCCAAACGATACAGCAGGACCTCGTGATCCACAGAATCAAAGGCCTTCGCCAAATCAAGGAATACTCACTCATAAGGAGGGGAAGAAACATCTCCAGCGCTGTGTGGGCTCAGAAGGAAGTTATTTTTAAGGTGACAACATTGAATTGTAATTATTTTTGTATTAAAAATTTAAAAAAAATCTCATTCCTTAATTTGCAGACCTCGTATAGCATTATTTTAATCTAACGATTCTCAATCAAAAATAAATTTTTAAATATTGAGGAATATATTTGTTACGGAATCGTGTAACTCGATTTAGAGGACTGTATAGAAAAAATGCCAATTCGAACCTTGGTATCTAACACTCACCTTTTTTCGACTGAAATGTTCTTCTTTCCAGGCCGACGTCAGATGTAGGTATCTTAGGGTAGCTACCCCTCGAAGTATAGAAGATTCCACGTTCGTGAGCACTTGAACCCTTTTGAAACGTATTGTCTGCAGAACTTAAGAAAGTGTCGAACGCACTTTGAAAACACTCGAAAATAAAGATTAGATTTTTATAGAAAATTATTCCTTAGGATGGGAATTGAAACGAAAAAAAATTAGAGAAAATGTTGAGTTTAATTGCCAAGAGTAGGCCACACTTGTTTCTTCAAAGAGTCTTGAAACACACATTTTAACACGTATGTCACTCAAACGTCTCGAAGCGATCGTGTCAGATACCAATCATATGCGCGCTAAAATCCACATAATGACCTGCAAAGCCTTCATCTACAGTATGGTCCATCTAAATGAAACTTAACTATAAAGTGAGGATAAAGATCGCAAATGAAAATATTTTTTAATAAATATATTTAATTGAAACCCAAACAATATTATAACAATCAATAAGTTTTAGAGTGAACATAAAAGATTCAGAGTGCTCTGTTTCGTCAGTCTATCCTAAAAATGCAAATTTCTTCATATTACGATACTGATCAGATCTAATATCATCCAAATATGGAATTCAAATCAATTATTTCAAATATACTGAAATCATTGTGATATAGGTAGTCGATGTCATTAAACCTATCTACAAGATCCATATTTTCCATTATTGAATCACAACACTGCGAAAATTAACAAATTCCAAGCAATAAACTTTTTGCCCTCCCCTGATATATCTACTTACCGTTGATATCCAACGTCTTCGCTCACAATCGAAAAAAACAAGCAAAGCGTCTTGTTCGAAGCTTCAAGTTTGACTGGAAATCATTACCTGAAACAAAAGGAAACGGAAACTTTCAGCATCGCGGAGTTTACATTTCTTCATGAATAATAACGAGAAGTTTAACAAAGTTCGCGAGACGATAAAACCAAAGTTTGATTCCACGAGATACTTTAACGATCCACGAATTTTTGATTCCACAATTACAGTTCGAAATTTTTAATTCGAAGCGTTCATTTTCCATTGGATAAACTCGCTCCGAAATGT
>JARTUT010002336.1:0-45671 GCA_030674115.1 Micraspis discolor | reverse complement strand
TAGTATTCATAGTTTGAAAGTACAATACGCTAATCCGAGCAGATCCATTGTTCTGTTTACCAGATCTATATCTATATTCATTTATGAAGATGATTAATATTTCATACTATTTTTATAAATATGAATGAAAATTAATGAGTCTGCAGCAATCTACGAGGGTTGCCTTTTATTTTTCGGATTGGATAACCCTAGTGTTGCAATCTGCCAACTGACAGCTCTATCGTAGAGCTTGACATTTTGAGGTTATACTTAGTCAAAACGTTTTGACATACGATCGCTATTTGTGATGTTTACAGTTACTTAAAAAAATGTGAATGCGGAGAAGCAGAAGAAAGAATACATCATCTCATCAATAGTTGTCCTATATATAAATTTCAAGATGGTTTTAGGGCTATTCATGATGTTTCCCACTCTTTCTTGGAATGGGTTATAAATTTCAAACGAATATGATACGTATTTTTGTTATTCAGTTCTTTTTCCTGCTTTTGTCTTTTTATTTCCAGATTCGATGTGAGCAACTTGAAGAAATCTCTGTCTCCATCAACAGAAGACCACTCTTGAAGAAAGAAGTCCCTAAAATATATTTCAGCTTATTTTTGTATTTTCACACTTAGACGGGGAGCCAGGGTTTTTTTTACTGGGGTTTTTTCCCTAGGCTTTCATGCCATACACCGAATTGTATGACACCTCGTCACTAACCCCTGATCTATATGCTTTATTGTTTGCAAACTAAATATTGTCAGCCAAAAGTTCAGAAGAATATATATATATATATTTTCGACAAAGAATTCTTATTACAGTAGATTTTCTCTACCGATATTCAAATTTTCTCTTAATCTATATGAACTTCAAATACATATTTTTATGATGTAAATACCATCGGATTAATAGTAGGTTTTCAATATTGCGAACAATTTAAATAAGGATCGTATCTTAGTCAGCGCAATGTAAGTGACTTTATTATTAAAATAAAGAATTGTAAGTTTAATGATATCTATAGGCATAATAACGTCGATGAATGTTTCAAATCATTTATTGACACAATTCATAATTCATTCGATGCTTGCTGTCCATTAATAAGGCTCACTAATAAAACGGACCAGATAAAGAAGTGGATAACCCCAGAGATTTTTAAGGCTAAACATGATTTGATGAACTTGTATTAGTTATATGCCAATCTGAAATGTCAGCAAACCTATGACTTGTACAAGGGAGTCAAAATTTCTTATAACACCTTAGTAAAAAGAAGTAAATTTAATTTTCATCGGGAACTTATAAATCAATCAGAAAATAAAAATAGATTGGTTTGGCGACTTGTGAGTGAACTTACTGGCCTGAAAAATAAGAACCATCAAACTATCGCGCTTGTTGTCGATGGTACATCTTATGAAAAGGGTATTGAGGTTTCGGAACTTTTTGCTGACTATTTTTCCACTATAGCTGAAACTGCACTAAATAATTATTATGGTAACTCGTTGTCCAATGCATGCACTACATCTTCCATGTTGAATTCGAGTTTCTTTTTTTACCCGGTTATTGAGATTGAAGTGATTGACAAAATAAAAGCCCTAAAAGATAAAAAATGTACTGGCACCGACTGCATTTCAGCAAGAATATTGAAGATGATATGTGATGATATTAGTCCACATTTCGCTCACCTAATCAATCAATCAATTAGTATGGGAGTATTCCCTCATATTCTCAAAAAATCTGTTGTAATTCCAGTTCACAAAAAAGATAGCGTGGAAGACATTGCTAATTACAGACCAATCTCTATCCTGAGTAGTTTTTCAAAAGTTTTCGAAAGGATTGTATTCGACAGAATTATGAAATTTCTAGAAAATTTCACATACTTGATGGTGCCCAACATGGGTTCAGATCTGGTCGCTCTACCTCAACCGGGGCAATACGTTTCGTTGAGTATGTTTATGAAAGTCTGGATGACGGCTTTTTTGTTGCTGGACTATTTTTTGATCTATCGCGTGCATTTGACAGTCTTTCATTCAAGTTCATTATAGATAAATGTTACAATTTGGGTTTCAGGGGAGTGTTTCTGGATTGGATTTTAAGTTATCTCGAAGATGGGACGATCTCCGTCGGAATACAGAATTCTTTCTCTGCAGAGCACAATGTCAGATTAGGTGTGCCCCAGGGTTCTGTCCTCGGTCCATTTTTGTTTTTAATTTTTATCAATGATCTCCTCCACTATTTTTCTGTTGTAGTAAAGAAGTGTATGATAACCCTATTTGCTGATGATACCTCAGTGGCAGTAAGAGCTAAAAGCTTTGAGGAACTTCAAGAGTTGCTGCTTGTTCTGGTTCAGAGCTTTGTTCAATGGTGCAGAGAGAATTCACTAATAATCAACATAAGCAAAACAGAGTGTATTCGTTTTTCAATCGGTAATGTTGATGGTAGTGGGCTGAACATACACTACCTGGATAAGATCATTGCAGCTAAGGAAAGTACTAAATTTCTGGGAGTACATATTGACCGAAATTTGAAATGGAGTTTCCATATCGATGCGGTTTGTAAACAACTAAACAGGTCATATTACGCCATTAGTAGGGTCAAAAAATATCTTCCTCTGGAATCGTTGCTGAACGTATATTATAGCTTGGTATTCAGCCACTTATCCTATAATATTCTGCTGTGGGGTAATTCTTCGGACGCCGGAAGAGTTTTCATCCTGCAAAAGAGGATCTTGCGAATGATTTTTAACATTGCTCCCCGATCTTCATGTAGGCCTTTGTTTCTTGAACATAAAATCTTGACACTTGCCTCAATTTTCATATACAGAGGCTTGGTTTATGCGAAGGAACATGAAAACAGTTTGCTGAAATTGTCCAGTTTTCATCACTATAGCACTAGAAATAGACAAATGTTGGCATTTCCAAAACATAAAACCGTTAAATTTGAACTATCTCCAATTTACCAGTCCATTAAATTATATAATCACCTTCCTGGTCACTTTCAATCGGCTAACTTGAGTAGATTCAAGAAATTAGTTAAGGAATTGTTATTGTTTAAGTCTTATTATAGCGTTCAAGAGTATTTCCTTGATAAGCAGTGAATTGTTAATTTTCTTTTTCTCGACTTGTCCTATACATGCTTTGTAATGTCTAAGAGGATCAATAAATTATTATTATTATTATTATCACTGAGTGAAATTGATGGAAATCAATCAAGAAATTATCACTATAAAGAAAACATGAAATTCTATAATAATTTCGAGAGAGAAACTCACGTACGCCACTGTTTCTAATACCGACATCATTCAAAACCGCATTGTCTTCGAGCAGTAATGTCTTCCTTGTTATTGAGGAAATTTTATTATTTTCAGTATCTAACGGCGCTCAACATTGTCACGACAGGTATCTGGGAAATTTACATACCAAGGGTGAAAGACTTGTTTATATTTTTATTATGTCTTAACAAGACAAGACAATATCCTAGGAATTTTATTGTCTTCACTTCGTAATAATTCGAAGAATGTTACAGTCATCATAGCGAGTTTGGAAAAGAATACGTTCTTCATGCATGGTTCCAATTAATTTAACACAATAAGTTGGAATAGTAATGTGGAAAAGCTCTGACGTGAGCTCAGGACCATTTGCGCTTTTGCCTTAACATTTTCGGATCCTGGAACCGTGAGATACAACAACTGCGTAGAATAGGAAGAATCAACAAAGCTACAAATATTGAATTGGATCTATATCCACTCACAGTTTCATTGGAAGTTCAAATTTCCTTCTCTTAAAATCCACCCAAAAAATGGTTATCTTTCCTAAAAAACAAGAAATTAATGCTTTCCGGAAATCATCACTTTCTGGTACAAAATTCGACATTTTCAACACGATGAAAAATATGATGTTGTCTGTTCAATGACTTGATGTATACTAAATATGTTTCACAGATGTCATAGCAAACAAAACAAAAATAGAAACTCGTGCACAGCAAATGTTCCCTATCGAGACATTTGTATCTTGACGCTAACTTCATACCGGTATACTTGGTATTCCAGTATAAATTGAGACGAAAGAGCTTTCCTTAAGGAAAACTTAGGTATGAAACTGAATTAAAATAAATCTAGGTAAAAAATCTGTACCTACATCTTTCAGTACCACCCATCAAACGACGTCGGTCAAAATTTCGCATCAATTCATCAAGTGGTTTTGATTTGCCGACATTCTATAGTCAACAACTTCTTGTTATTTCAAAAAGAATGGAAGAAAAGCAATATCGATCAGTGATTCGATTCCTGTATTGGAAAGGGAAGGCGTGCGAGCAAATCGAAGATTGGTTGGTTGTTGTTTACAAGGATTGTGCATTTTTGATGACAACTATCAGAAATTGGTTCAATGAATTCAAACGAGGCCGAACATCAGTGTTCGACGAGGACATCTAGAGGAAGTGACTATATATTATATAGATATGGTTTATAAAATCCATGATATCGTGTTGGTCGATCGCCGAATGGATAGGAGAGATTGCTGATGTGTTAAACATTTCATACAAAGGAGTGTACAATATTTTACATCAACATTTGGAGAACAAGAAGCTATCGACCAGATGGATTTCCCGTTTGCTTGCAATGAGCCAAAACGAAATCGTGTGAAAACTTCGAAGGACAGTATGCAACAATCCAAACCAGTTTCTGCGGCGATTTGTAACCGTTGATGAATCCTGGATTCGCCACTATAAACCAGAACCAAGGAACAGTTGAAGCAGTGGTCTTTTCCATGCTAACGTGCTCCGAAGAAGCCGAAGGCGACTGAAGAGGTTATGGCTACTGTTTTTTGGGGTTCTCAAGGAATAATACACATTGAGTACTTGAAAAAGGGAAAGGCAATAACAGGGCAATACTACAGTGAATTATTGGATCGATATGACGCCGCATTCAAGTATAAACGCACCCTTCCATACCGAACATTATTGCTCTTCCACCACGACAAAGCAACTGCTCATTCACCACCAGTCACCAGATCTAGCACTATGTGACTTCTTTTTGTTTCTAAACATAAAAAAAATGGCTCGGCAGAAAGCGGTTCACGTCAAACGAGGAGGTTATCAGTGAAAAGGGAGCATATTTTGCAGATTTCGAGAAATTATATTTTTTTGAAGTCATGGAAAAGTTGGAATATCGTTGTTCTATTTGTATCGATCTAAATGGGGACTATGTGAAAAATTCGAATAAATTGACTTTTCTTTCCAAACACGGGTACTTATCGATCAATTCTCCTATACCATAAACCGGAAATATACATGATGGGTTTCGTAAACTTTGATCGCTAAGTCAATTTCTTTATCGAGTAATTCTGTGTTCAAACTAACTTTAAATCGAAAATCTATTTCACTAATTCGTTGAAGAATTCCTTGAATGTTTTAATCATCGATCTTTTATAAGTACCAATCGTGGTATCAGCATCAAGAACGCGATTTGATAGTTCAGTTCGTCGACGTTTCAGAACTGTATTTTTCTATTTTCAGGGCTAGACTAAACAATTGCTTTTTCAATTATCGATATAATTATAGTTATTATGAGATTTCAAAAATATTATAAGTAAAGATATCATCAAATTAATTGTTGATGGTAAACAACAGTGAAATAATGGCATACGTCTACATATGAAAGTGAAACCGGTGTATTTAAAGCGCTTTTACCACGTGTAAACACTTTTTTGACACAAATGAAGTCGCCAAATTCCACAGTTAACATTTCAAGCACCTTAGAGCACTTTATTCCATTTTCGTCTCAAAATTTAATACATATTGTCTCATCAATTGTTTCAAAAGTGAAAAAATCGTAGAACATGGGAAAGCGTGCCAAATCTTTTTAGTTGTCAACAACAAACTGCCTTTCCAAATTAACTGTGAATGCCAATATATGATATACGTATATGAACCAACGTAAAAAATCCATAATCGAATTTGCACAACCCTGAAAAATTCAAAATTCACGTCTTTTGAAGAGGTACATCGAACAATTAATATCTCTTAGTATCATTCGAAGTCCCAGATTTCAACCTCAAGGAATAAAACTTCCAGTATACCACGTGACATTCGGTCTGGCATCATTCAAAAAGGTCAAGTATCGACAAATAATTGGCGGATATCGCCTGTCGCGCGTATATTAAATAAAGCAGATTTTTCGGTCTATATCCGAGAGAACACCTGTGGACTTACCGTGTCGGTTCTTAATGTATGTTGACTTCTCATTTGCCGTGACAGAACCAGAGTCATTATCCGCGGGATAGTTTATCAGCTGACTTCGAAGCCAATTATCCTATCCGCTTTTCATTTTACCGCTGTCATAATTACGTTCGCGATAATTTGTTGTATATAAGTAGTCCGGTGAAAGGGACTATGGATGCGACAGTCATTGGATACGCGACAAAAAAGACAGGAAGACTTATTCGTCTTAAATGATGTCTTGTGCCTTTTTAACATGAGTGGAATTACTGGGATAAGTGGATTAAGAAGTAATAACCGCGGTAATCGTAAAATCAGAATAGACTTTTTTTCTTCAAGATATCCAATTACTCTTATTGAATTATCCATAACATCTGATGCTAGTTGTCAACTGGTGACACATATAACAAATTTCATTCATCTCCTGTCAGTTGAAACCAAAAATTGAATCAACATCCAACCATAAACAATTTTCAACCAATTCAGGCTCTTTGCTGATGATCTAAAGATATTCAGGGTAATAAGGAGTTCAGTTGAACGCTTTCTCTCAAGAGCATCTCAAGAACATCTCAATAGAATATCTAGGTGGCGTACTGAAAATGACCTGTTTTTTAATGTGAGGAAATGTAAGTCAGCTGACTTGAGATTATTTTCGATCAGAAACTCACTCTTTCTGATGTGGATCATGTAACCTCCAGTGCCATGAAATGCTTGCTTCGGCTTTGTTATAGGCAACTGTATGGAATTTTATTGTTTGGATGCTATTTCATCTGTCATTCAGGCTCTTGTAAGGAGTAAACTCGCATACTGTAGCGTAATGTGGATTCCCAGCCACAGATAATATATTGATAAAATTTAAAGAATCCAGAAGAAATTCCTCAGATTCATGTTCTTCAGGAAACATGGCACTTATACAGTCAGAGGTTATAGTTTTAGGTCCCTTCTCAGTGAATTCGAGTTTGCTTCACTCAAGAAGATCAACGAAATGAGCTGATGTTTCTTTATAAGATTTTATACAATCATGTTGACTCGATGACTTTACTCTCATCGCTTCAGATTTAAAAATAGTTATTAAAGATTTTTTTAAATACACCTGTAATTGGGCTTTATTCGACCTGTTGGATGTCTCTTTGATAAATAAATAAATGAAATTTACCCTATATAAATTATTCTGTTTCAGCACAATGCGCTTCGGCGAGAGATTCCGCAGAAAACACAAGCCGGACATGACGCAGTTCTTCTTCTACATCGTGACAGCCATCTTCATAAATTCAGCGGGTGCTGCACGGAGGTCGAGGATAAACGGCACATGGCTGTAAGTTATTTTTACGGCAGCCTTTAATGATACCCTTCTTCTCGATGGAGGCCGATCTCGTGCCTTATTTTTTGAGGCGATATAAAAATTATTATGTTAACGTTTTTGTCGTGTACAACTTGATGAACTTTAATGATGTACTGATTGAGACGCCAGATTTTTTTTTCGTAGAGTTGCATGTCGTTTGTTGCACCCGAATGATAATGATCCATGTCATGCAACTATTTCAATCTGGTACTATGAAAAAAAAAACGATCGCCTGGTAGAGCAAAGAATCTGGTAACCAATTGGTCAAGGTTTAAAAAAAACAGTAATTTTTTGACCTTATCATAGAAAAAAAATTTTGATGAAATTAATAATCTTGCATTATAAACAATTGACACCACATTAACTTTGTTATCTTTCCAATTTTACAACAAACCAGCTATTCGAGGAGATCCAAAGGCGATGTTTAATTGTTATTAAAATGCCTATAGCACTTGTACGCGGAATTTATCGCCAGCTCATTGAATTTGAGAGAAGTCTAACAACACTGGTCAACAATATTTTGTAACAAAAAAGGTGCTGACTAATTTTGAATAACCTACCTACCCTCATTTTATAACCATATTTATTTTGATTTTTTTTTTATTTTGATTTTGATTTTGATACAGGTATTGCCACAAAATTAAAAATTAACTGTTTTGTTTTACTTTCGCATTTGGAGAATTTGTTTATTTGAAGAGTGCAGTGGTTTATTCTATTTTTAAAGTGGAGTGATTCTTAAATAATGTCAAGAAAGTGTAAAAATAATCATGACAGGTTCTGTTACATTTGTGGTGACATTACTTCCTCATCCACATCTAATAAGTCACATCTTCTATTACACTATCACACTAACAACATCGAGATTCAAGGCATTCCGGAAAAGAAAGATGAGAATCTTCTTCACGTAATTGAGAAAATAGGAGACTATATTGATTGCAAAGTGTTCCATCAAGCATAGACTTCACCCATAGGGTTCAAACTCATGTGTGTGAAGTTGGCCCCGCACTATTTGATTTCCGAAAAAATTTTTGTTGTGCTGAATTGTGCTAGGAGTTGTGCTTTGTGCTGTTCGAATTTTCTCTAAATTTCAAGTAGTGTTCGAGATATTTCACTAAATGCATAAAATGGGCCAGCCCCGCACTTTTTGAAAATTTGAGTTTTAACCACTGAAATGAATTATGTTAGACGTATACTGAGTTGTGCCGTTCGAATTTTTGAGATGGATCTCTTAATTTCCCAGAAAATGGAAAATAAAAAAAAAAGATAGCCCCGCACTTTCTCTTTTTTTCCATAAAAATCATCTCATACAGTTGTGCTACATTTGTGCTGACTTGTGCTGATAATTTTTTCAGAAAAAACTTCAAGTTGTCTTTTAAAACGGTGAAAAATCAAAATATCAGTAGATTGAATGATGAATTGGGGGAATGGCAACACTGTTGTGAAGTTAGCCCCGCACTTTTTGATTTTCGATAAAATGTTTGTAGTGCTGATTTATGCAAGGTCTGTGCTGCTTTGTGCCATAAAAGATTTTTTTTCAAATGGTACGACTAAGATATTTCACTAAGTAATTATAAGCGAATAATGTACATTTTGATTTTTTCTTTCCGTTTAACGGTCATTTGATAACTGAATCTCTTCAATTTTTCAAATTTCAGATTCAGACATCTAATCGGAATGTAAGGTTTTTCGTAGGTACAGAGAGAGTGCTGTTTGTGCGGAAGGTAAAAAATCGGGTGGTGGTGTATTTAATGGCATTAAAAGTGACTTTTGTGTTCGACGTCGAGAAGATTTCCAAAGCGAGGCTGAGGATGTGTGGATAACTATTGATGGTAGTGATGGTAGCTCAAAACTGCATATATGCTGTGTGAACCTACCCCTAAGAAATAATAAGGCAAGAGAATGTTTCACTTCCAATCTTCAGCAAATCATTGATAGAGTTTTGGTAGAACCAATTGTTATTTTTGGGGATTTCAATTTTCCTTCCTTAGATTGGTTGATTGTGGACGGTGAAAACTCTTTGGTTCCCGCTAATATTAATAGTGATAATAATAGTCTAATTGATTTCTATCGTTTGCAGAATTTGGACAGTTCACTTTTGTTGAAAATGGGGATGGGAAAATTTTAGATTTGGTTTTTTGCTCTAGAATCGAATTGAAAGGCTTAAGTCAAGGTGACATTTGTTTGGTGGATCCTGATTGCTATCATCCCCCCTTTATATCAAAGACTCCTTGAGTAAAAACCTACGGGAATCTATTGGAAGCTTTTATAATTTTAGGAAAGGAAATTATGAAGAACTCATTAAATTTTATGATAGGCATAACTGGATTAATATTTTCAATAATCATTCTATCGATGATAAAGTATCTCTATTTTATAAAATACTGGAAAAAAGAACAATTCAGCATATTCCTAGAGTAAGAATTAGGCACAGGAGATTTTCGTGCTATTTTACCGTTGATAAAATAAAGTTAATCAAGAGGAAAAATTGTTTGCATAAAAAATGGAAAATTTATGGATCAGGGTACTATTTCGAAACATTTAGAATAATGAGAAGAAAAACCAAAAACAATAATTTTAGATATTACCAAAATTATAATAGGGATTGTGAAGATGACATAAGAGTTCATCCGAAGAATTTTTGGAAATATGTAAAGAATTGTAAGGATGAGGGAGGTGTGCCAAGCAGAATGCACTATGGTAATGAGTCTGATGAGAATGGTGAAGATATATGTGAATTATTTGCGTCATTTTTCAGAAGTGTAAACCATACTCACAGAGATTTCACCATCATAACGATTTAGGTTATAATAATCAATTAAGTACAGTTGAATTTACTCTAGAAATGCTTTTGAATAAGATAAATTCTCCGGATGCTAATAAGGGAACAGGATTTGACGGATATCCCTCGTATTTTTTTAAAAAACTGTGGTTCTAGCTTGTGCTATCCATTGTCGATCCTGTTTAATAAACAGGTGCGTGCGGGTGCATTTCCTGATTCTTGCAAGGCTTCCCTTCTTGTTCCTATTTATAAGAACTCTGGTAGTAAATATCTTGTTGGCAACTATCGTGGAGTTAGCAAATTGTCGGTCTTCGCGAAATTGTTCGAGTGCCTTATTTTGGATGTGTTAATTTACTCTCTGAAATCGTCGATACTGGAAAGTCAGCATGGCTTTGTTGCTGGTCGAGGTATTGAAACGAATTTGTTGATTTACACTAAATTTATCTCGGGCTCCTTAGATGGTCGGTGTCAAGTAGATTCGTTGTACACTGATTTCAGTAAGGCTTTTGATAGAGTTGATGACAATTTACTTTTGTGCAAGCTTGCTGGGGTCGGTGTGCATGGGGATCTCCTCAGGTGGTTCTCCTCTTATCTTTATAAACGAACCCAGCTGGTGAGTGTCAGTGGATTTAGGTCGGCGCCGTTCATAATAACATCTGGGGTACCCCAGGGGTCTCATTTGGGACCGATACTATTTTTAATATTCCTGAACGATATGGAGATTGTTTTAAATTGGTTTGTGCATAAGCAAAGGTTGGAGAGGTTGCAGAATAGATTCATCAGATTTTTACACTTCAAAATAACCGGTAATTATATCACTTCAGGTATAATACAAATAAGATCACAATATCATATGGACTCCTTAGAGAACCGAAGAATTAAATTAGATTTGATTTTAATATGTAAAATCATGAATAACTTCTACAATTCACCTGAATTGACTTCCATGGTCCTGTAGCACGTTCCTACGAGAACGTTTAGAAATAGGAAATTACCTTTACAAGGTAGATTCAATACGAGTCTTGGCAGAAATTCGCCTATTGTGAGAATGCCTAACTTATTTAATCAATATTGTAATAATTTAGATGCGTTTAATGTTAATTTAAGATCATTTAAGCGGAGTATCAGGGGTGTTTTCTTTCACTGATTATTTTTGTAGTTACATGTTGTATTGTGACTTTTTGTACACCATAGGAATTAAAATTTACGTGTTTTAGTGTATCAGAGGATACTTTTTTGGGAGTATTCGTGTTTGTATCCCGAAATTGAATAAATAAATAAATAAAAATCACAAGGAGTTCTCAACGACTTAGTACATGACTTAAATTTGTCCAAACAACAGGCAGAACTTTAGGGCTATCGATTGAAGGGATGGAATTTATTACAACCTAAAACAAAAATGTACTACGTTCGCAATCGAGATGAAGAGCTAAAAGGTTTTTTTCCCAAGATGATCAGCTTGCATTTTGTAATAATATCTACGGTGTAATGACTGTCTTGGGTATAGAATATAAAGCAGAAGAGTGGCGTTTATTTATTGATGGGTCAAAACTAAGTCTAATGGCTGTTCTTTTACATATCGGCAATAAATTTTCCTCTATCCCATTCGGTGAGGCTTCTAACATGAAAGAGTCTTATGAAACGATTAAGTTTATCTTGGAAAAAATTCAGTATAAGGAACACAATTGGAAATTTTGTGTGGATTGCCCTAATTTTAGGATTACAACTTGGGTATACAAAATACTGTTGTTTTATTTGTGACTAGGAAAACAAAGACCGAAAAGAGCATTATATTAAGCGAGACTGGCCCAAAAGACAAACTCTTACTCCAGGATAAAAAAATATCAAAAATCCTTCATTGGTGCAGTCTGAAAATGTATATTTACCACCTTTACACATAAAGCTTTCGTAAATATTATAAAATGTTATAACAAAAAAATTTAGAAAGCACTGACGTGAGGTCAGATTGCTTTGGCGCTCTTGTTGAGCTACCTGCGAGTAAATATTCAAACCTTAACAAATCTATAAACTCTCTGATCCGATGGGCAATAGTCTTTTTCCGTACTATGAGACAATGTGATGCAAATATGAAAGCCTATTGAATAAACAAACCTTTATCTCAATTTGAAAATAACTACTCATAATTTTCACCAAAGTTTGTTCTATGCTTCTCCTAAAAACTTACCTCATTGCTTTTCTGAGTTCTGACAACGCCATCAAATTCTTTCTCTATGATAAAATTTGATTTTTTTATTAAAATTACGTCTGTGCTTTTCTGAATTTTGACAACGTCATCGACATCGAATTCTACCTCTATGAATTCTATGAAAATTTTGATTGATATTACGCCAACTGACACTGATATCTAGGTCCGCAAGTTGTCAAATGAATATCGATCTGTGATGGCAAATCTTTCAATGACAAAGCTCGGACTTCATGACATTTCTATTTTTCTCTTGAGTAAATGAAAAAATGATCATATCTTCTTCAGGGGAAAGCTACGACAATGAAATTTGAGGATGAGTAAGATATCGGTAATCTCAATATATATACGGATTTTTATTCAAATCTAAATGAAGTCTTAGGAGATATTGAGTATTGAAAATTTTTTTTTTGGGAATTTTTTAAAAATTTTCTAGCGTGACGATTTCTGCAAAATTCTGCAAGCCATTTCGTTTCAGCCTCCCTCAATAAAATTCCAAGTATCAACTTGATCGGATGGATATTCTAGTAGTTATTGAGGAAACAAAATTTCAGATGCTCATAACTACTGAACCATCCAACGGATTTGGCCCAATAACGAACTTGACCGAGATATTTATACCTCAAACCTATTCTGAAAGTTTCAACTCTCTAACTTCATCCGTTCGAGAGTTATCGTGTTCACGGAACGGACGGACGGACGGACGGACAGAATTGATTTTGACCACGGATTATTCATCAGTAGGTCCAAACAAAACGATTGATACCACTTTTGCCCAAAAATTTGAAAGTCACAGACATTTGGGCAAATTGATAAGCACTCTGTTCAGGTGAACAAGAGCGCCAAAAAGTATTCGTATTTGAAGCATTTTAATTTTCTTTCTAGTGTCCTTATCCTTGTTCTAAACATAACTAGACAAAAGTTTTCATGTTACATACAAAAAAATGTTTTTTTGTTGACTAGTGTTATTGGCCTACGGTAGGCGGACTTGACATTTAGAGAAATCGCTAACCGTACGAAAGGAAATCCAACTACTGTTATGAGATGTTGTCAAGCTTGACTTGGTAATGCCCAAAATCAAAGAAGATCAGGCACCGGACGTTGAAGGAGCACAAATGAAGTTAAAGATGGATGTCAAAGATTATTATTAGAGACCCATTTGCGACACTTCGATCTTTGGCTGAAGAGCCAAATTGATGTGAAACTGGTAGTTTAATTAAAAACGCGATAAACGTATAGCGCTTTTGAAGCCGGATCTCGTACAACTAGTCTAATAAGAACGTGAAATTCTTGATAATCTAATATTATTAGGAAGATTAGGTGGGCTATTTCCATCATTAATCATGTTTATCAAAATACCATCATCTGCAACTACAATCGATTCTTGCCGGCTTTGTATGTTCACAACCGATCATTTTCTAAGTTGGTGAAGATCTGTTTCCAAGAAAACGAGAAACACCTCTTACCGAGCAGACGATTAGAGCCGGCAGCGGTTTTATTGAAACTTAACAAGGATAAGTGTTATCCATTACGTTAGACAGTGCCTTGTTCGACCGTATCAGATACACAAGTTGTGCGAAAAAAACCGGCTTCCGATATGTCTGTCTGTCCCGCGTAATGTATAGATTGTTCTGTTTGATGAATGATTTTGTTTTACTACCAACGATAGATGAACTCCGAAAAAAGACGTGTTTCCGGAAAGACTATGGAACTGCCATGTTGCCTATCTCAATCATTTGCTTGGAATCAAAGATTTTATGGTTAATTAGAGCAAAACTCTGAATACAAATTATTATAATCTTAAGTAAGGTTTTCAAACTGAAAAGTGAAAATTTTTGGGCATACAAATAAATACACGTACAATACAAGACAGAGATCCGAATATTTACTGAATTGTAATCTCTTCATTGAATATCACAGTGAGTCTTCGAACATTGTCTTGAGTCCAATTATTCTGACATCTGAAGAAACTCTTGTTGACCAGAAGTGAGTGCTTATAAATTTGCCCAATTGTCTGTATTTTTCGAATATTTCGGTCAAAGTGGTATCAATCTTTTTATTTGGGCCCTCTGATGAAGAATCTCCGGTTCTGTCCGTGCGTACATAGGCACGATTAGGTACGAATGAAATGTACCAGAGAGCTTATGCCTCAGACGCTTCATTTGAACTATTTGCGAGTAATTATTCAAACTTTGAAAAATTACATTTCCAAAATATTTGTTTGACAGGCGTGTTAACTGTTCAAGTGAACATGCACGCCAAAATCATTGATTTGATAATAGGTATGATTCATAAATTCTAATGCGTATGATGA
This sequence comes from Micraspis discolor, assembly GCA_030674115.1. NCBI lineage: Eukaryota > Metazoa > Arthropoda > Insecta > Coleoptera > Coccinellidae > Micraspis > Micraspis discolor. Next base: position 30,844 of record JARTUT010002336.1, on the reverse strand, counting down.
AACTGGTGTCTACTTTAGTATTTTTCCTCTATATTCCATAATTACAACCAATTTAACACATATCTTTGGCATTATCCTGTTCAAGAAGCTCTGAATGCTTTTAAGGTAAGGCTCAGCTATCCTAGTGATAATTCATTGGAATTTCATCTTGTGAAATCACTATGAACTCTCTCATTCATAGCAGGGGATTTTATCTCGAATAAAATAATCCTAGAAAATTTCATAGGAGGTCGACTAATGTCAAAATGACAAATACAAGATAGAAATTATGATCGAGAAAAACTATACTTGGCAACCATGCCTAAAGAAGAATCTAGCAAGAAGGCAGAACGTTGTCTTTAGATATGTCGTACATTTCAAAGAATGTGAAAAAGAGAACTAACAGTGGATTATCATGCGTATCATTTCTTCACAGCATAAATGCTTTGATTCTTTTGTGGATAGAAGAAATTCTACGGAAGCATACCGCTGGGAATAATGGTAGCAAAAACTATTCTTTCAACATGCCACTTGTCCTCTTCAATGGTCATTTCTTCTTGGAAACAATAATCTTTAATCAAAATGGGTCTAACAAATCAATTATTTCAAACCATGAGTGTATGTGAAAATGAATTTTTCATTTGTGTTCCAATGAGCTAAAAATAAATGAATGCGGAAGAGGTGTAGGATTAAAAAATTTAGAAAGCACTGACGTGAGGTCAGATTGGTTTAGTGCTCTTGTTGAGCTACTTGCGAGTAAATATTCAAACCATAACAAATCTATAAGCACTCTGATCAGGTGAACAATAGTCTTTTCTCGTACTATGGGATAATGTGATGCAAATATGAACGCCTAATGAATGAACAAACCTATATCTCAATTAAAAATAACTACTCATAATTTTCCCCAAGTTTTTTTCGAAGCTAAAAACTTACATCAGTGCTTTTCTGAATTTTGACAACGTATGTTATTTCAGCCACCGAGATTGAATTCTATCTCTATGGTTTCCTGTTATGAAAAATTTTGATTAATATTACGCCAACGAACACTGATTAATGAGCCCGGCATTTGTCGATCGAATATTGATCTGTGATGGCCATCATTCAAAGAAAATCATAGGGACGTATGTCATTTATCTTTTCTCTTGAGTAATTAAAAACGAATTTTTATTGGAATCCGAAAAATATCTTATGAGAAAGTGAGTATTAAACAATTTTTTTTGGGAATTTTCTAAAAATTTTCTAGCGTGACGATTTCTGGGGAATTTTGCGAGCCGTTTTGTTGCAGCCTCCCTCAACAATATTTCAAGTATCAACTTGATCGAATGGATATTCTAGTAGTTATTGAGGAAACAAAATTTCAGATTGTTGCGAGTAGCAGTGGGTTTAATAACCAAAAAGTCCAGAGGTTTTATTTTAAGTAATTTTATTTTTAAACTTATTCAGCATTCAACTTACACTCATGTTCAACTGTCTACACTATCTATGACTATATCATCTGCGCAATAGCGAATTCAAAACTGAATGTCAATGTCATAGAATTAACATAGACACATAGATGTTGACATTAAAATTAATTTTGAAATTATAATATTTTTATCTTGAACACCCTCTCCTAATTTCAAAATTCCAAAAAATCAAAATTTTTCTAACAATAAATTTTCATAAGTTTACATGAACTTTGACTTGAATTTTCAAACTTAATTTTACTTAATGGTTTAGTAAAAATATCAGATATTTGTTCCGACGTTTCACAATAATCAATTTTCAATAGTCCTTCAGAAATTTTTTCATTTATAAAATGATAACGCACATCAATGTGTTTACTTCGTTTTCCAAACTGTCCATTTTTGATAATGTTTATAGCACTTTGATTGTCCATATTTAGGTTTATCTTGACACTGTCACCGGTTAGTTCTTCAATCACTGATTTCACATATAAAAGTTCCTTGGTACATTCTGCTGCTGCTATAAACTCAGCTTCGGTACTCGATAGAGACACAATTGGTTGTTTCCGGGATGTCCATGATATTGGACCGCCGCAGTAATAGATTATATATCCAGTTGTGCTTTTTCTTGTTTCTCGGTCTCCAGCAAAATCGCTATCGCAATATGCAATCAGCTGTTTGTTATTTGAATTCATCATGTAGCTAATTCCTTCACGTTCTTTTCCATTTAAATATCTCAAAATGTTTTTGGCATTTAGAATGTCTGAAGATTCAGGCTTATCCAATTTTCTACTGCAAAGATTTACTGCAAATTGTATGTCGGGTCTAGTTTTATTTGTCAGATACAGTAAGCTGCCAATCAATTCTCGATATGGAAACTTCTGTGAAGTCTCATCAACTTTGTTACCTTCTTGTTTTGAGTATTCATCCATTGGTGTCGATCTTCCTTTAGCATTCTTCATATAGAACCTTGTTAAAATATTTTCACAGTATTTTCCTTGAGTTAGATATGTTTTATCACTGGTTCTAGTTATTTCTATTCCCAAAAATGAATTAGGGTTAGTATTGGTTGTCATTTCAAATTCTTTATTCAATTGCTTTAATAATTCATTAATCTCCTCTTCATCATACCCAAAAATAATGCCGTCATCAACATAATTGCCAAAAAATTGTTCCAATTTTATTCTTGAATATACATGGCTCTGTTTTAGTAGCTGTGAGATTCTTTTTAGATAAGAATTCAGTAAAATATTTATTCCAATTTAGAGATGCTTGTTTCAAGCCATAAAGAGATTTTTGAAGCAAACATACCTTGTCATTTTCCTTAAATCCTTCCGGAACTTCCATGTATATTGTTTCGTTCAAATGTCCATATAAAAATGCTGTTTTAATATCGAATTTCTTCATATGAAGGTTTCTATTTGTAGCTAAAGCAAACAAAATACGTAAGCATGTTATATTTACTACTGGGCTGAAGGTTTCTTGGTAGTCAATACCATTTTGTTGTTCAAATCCCCTGATCACTAGTCTGGCCTTGTATTTTCCGTCATCCTTTACCTTAAAGATCCATTTGTTCGTCAATATATTGTCATGCTGTACCTTATCTTTGTCAACATAGGTCCACACCTTGTTCTTGTTCAATGAAGTCTTCTCATCTTCTATTGCTGCCATCCATTTGTCCTTATCTTCAGAATTAACTGCCTCTTGATATGATAGCATAACATAGTCTCTCAGCTTTGCTGGCATTTTTGTGTTTCTCCTTGGTCTTTCTTCGTTATCTACTTCTATATCAGCTTCCCTTTCTTGGATTGTTGGCTCTTCATCTAGGTTAGGTTCTACCTTTTCTTCTTGAAAAGTTATCATGGGTTTCATTTCTGAAATTTTATCGTTTATATTATTACCTTTTTTGAATATTACGTCTCTAGATATAATTATTTTTTGATCTTGCTCATCGCATAGTCTGTAACCATTGATACTATAACCAACAAAGGTAAGTTTTTGGCTTCTCTCATCCAGTTTCTTCCGATATCCCAAAATTTTTGCATATGCATCATTTCCGAATATTTGTAATCTTGACATATCTGGCCTTTTCTTAAACCACATTTCTGCTGGTGTCACCTTTAAACTTTGTGTAGGGCTTCTATTTAGTAAGTATGCTGCCATGTAAACAGCTTCTCCCAAAAAATCTTCTCCATTTTGGAATCAAAAATTAAAGCTCTAGCCTTTTCCATTATAGTCCGGTTCAATCTTTCTGCCTTTCCATTCAATTGTGGTGTATGTGGTATAGTTCTGTCAATTATTATTCCTCTAGACCTGCACCATGACTTTAGGTCATTATTTATATATTCTCTACCATTATCACATCTCAAAACTGATACTTTAAGGTTGAAGTGAGCTTCTGCTTCTAATATATATTCTTTCACATAGCTAGTTGCTTCATATTTTCCTGTAACAAATAAGTTTTAGTGAAATGAGTATAATCATCGAGAAAGGTTATCATGTATTTTTTATTGTCCCATGTCATTGGATCTATAGGTCCACAAACGTCTGTGTGAACTATTTCGAGAGGTCTACTTGCTTGTCTTCTTGATTTGTCGAATGGAAGTCTTGTCTGCTTGGCCTCCACACATATCTCACATAAGTCATCTAGTAATTCGCAATCTTTTCATCAATATCCATACCATTTGTCATCTTTATCAAATTCTTCATACCGGTTACACTCAAATGTCCCAGTTTCGCATGCCAGTCTTGAACATGTTGTCTTCTATCCCTAGTCAGCATTGCTTCTTCTCTGTTCCTTCATTCCTGATATCAATTGTGAACAATCCGTTTTCTTGTTTTACACCTTTTATTATTGGTTGATTGTCCTTGAAAACAGTCACCCTCATTCTTGCTGAATTTTACTTCACCTCCATTATTTGTGATCGCACTGACAGATAACAGATTCCTGCTTAGTTCTGGAACATATAATACATTTTTAAGTACACAAGATTTTCCATCTACAGTTCCAATTTTCTTGCTTCCATGTTTTGATCTTCTTTTGCTGTGTTTATTTCTGTTGTACAATTCTTGATGTTATCTAATAGTTCTCTGTTGTTTACTATATGTGATGTAGCCCTGAGTCAACCACAAATTCTGTTATTTGTTTTTCCATCTTATTTGAAACCATAAATGCTAATTTTTTTCCTTCATCATTTGGCTGTTTGTTTCTGAAGAAACAATTTTGAGTACTATGATTCGTTTTCTTACATATTGTGCATTTCCTTTTAAAACATGATTTTGCTTTGTGACCGGCCTTGCCACAGTTGAAGCATTTTATTTTATCAAATTTCCAATTTTCAGCCTTGAATGCTACAGCTTCTTCAGTTTCATTTTTGATTTTTAGTTTTGATTCTTCATTTAATAATCTGGCTATCAGGTTTGTCACTGTTCTTTCCTTTAATGGTGTAGATTCCCAAGCAGTACTAAAATGCTTGTAATCATCGGGTAATGTAACCAATAATTTTGACATGAACATAGAATCATCTATTTTGTGTTTCAATGATTCCAACCTACAAACTATGTTCTGCAAACAGCTTATGTGCAGAGAAATATCTGTGCCTTTTTATAGGAGTAGTTAAAAATCCTTCAACAAGCTGCACTTTTGTTCCTCAGTGCCCTGCTGAAATATTCCACACAACTTCTCAAACATTTCCTTTGAGGTTTCACAATTCATGACGTGATTTATTAATTTCTTATCGATGCTGGTTACGATGATTTTTTGTGCCTTGGCGTCCTTTCGTTCCCATTCCACCATCTCTTCTGGTCTGGTCAGATCTTGAAATTTTCTGCTACCATTTACAATTTCCCAATTTCCAAATGCTTTGAATACCACAGTTATTTGGAACTTCCATATTTGAAAACTTTCTGCGTCCGTGAGCTTTTCTATAGAAATTGCTTCGTCATTTGGAGGAGCCATTTTGTACGCCAACGGTGTCTTATCTTGAATTTTATTTCTTAACTCTTTACCTTTCTTTTCGTTTGTTCTGGACTACACTGGGCCCATAACCTGTTGCGAGTAGCAGTGGGTTTAATAACCAAAAAGTCCAGAGGTTTTATTTTAAGTAATTTTATTTTTAAACTTATTCAGCATTCAACTTACACTCATGTTCAACTGTCTACACTATCTATGACTATATCATCTGCGCAATAGCGAATTCAAAACTGAATGTCAATGTCATAGAATTAACATAGACACATAGATGTTGACATTAAAATTAATTTTGAAATTATAATATTTTTATCTTGAACACAGATGCTCATAACTACTGAACCATCCGTCGGATTCGGCCCAATAACGAACTTGACCGAGATATTTGGACAATTAACCTATTCTGAAAATATCAAAACTCTAGCTAATCTCTTTTGGATGTTAGAGAGGATACGGCCGGCTGCCCGGATAAACTCAACTTTCACCACGGATTCTGCATCAGGGAGTCGAAACCAAACGATTGAGACCATTTTCGGCTCGATATTCCAAAATTACAGACATTTGGGCAAAATGATAGGCACTCTGTTCGGGTGAACAAGAGCGCCAAAAAGAAATTTTTTGATAATTGAAGATTAAAAACGTATAGGTCTATTCTAGCTATGAGAAAAAAAAAACAAAACATTAATCCGCATAGAAGGCATCATCATTCGAGAATTCTCCTACAGTATGATAGATTTTACGAGCAAGTTAACTTTTCACTATTTTCTTGAATAGTCTTATATCTTAGTACTAGATGGCTCATAATTATACAGTAAAATTGCCTGATGAAAAGAACTTATTCCATACTTTAATGTTTTATGAAAAATAATAGTACAGTGCATTACTTGTAAGAGTATTTACGAATGCAGGAAACATTCACCATCAAGTATTCATTATTCCTCAAATCAATCAAACTCCCTAGTATGAACAGTAAGGGCAAAATGAGAATGTATTTGAATTATCATTAATACATTCCTGCGGGTTCAATTTCACAAAATTTCATAAAAATCGTAGAGATAGAAGATAAAAAAAATATTGCCAAACAATTTGTTTAAAACACTTAATATCTCATTAGATATTCGTCCGGTTTCAACAAAAATCTGTGCATCTATGGAGGTTATTGATATCTCAAATTTCATCATCTAGTGTTCTATCACATGAAGATATAAAAGGTTTTTTTTTTACTCTGGGAAGTCACAAAAGTTCATAAAATGAACTAAAATTGACTATGTTTTCAGTGAACGCTAAAATCTTTTTACTATCAAAAAACTACCCAAACTCTCCTAAACCTATGTTGTTCTCTACCAACGTTTGAATAACCTAACAATGACGCGCCTCAACAAAGGAACCCTCTTTTTTTTATCTGTCCCTGGAAACCTGCGCAGAAGTATATCGAACATAAAAATTTTTCTTCATGGTAAAGGTTGTATGGAATATTCAATAAAGAAGACAGGAACGTATTAGGTATAGGATGAAATTGAGCTTCAAAATCCTGGGATATTACATCTTTTTTTATGTTTCATCAATATATTTGCTTTTATAGTTGGTTTGAAATCAGGAAAGTTCTTTTACCGTGCCATTCTTTCAGAGAACTATTTCCTCTTTCTAATCATAATAATAGGTTTTGAACTGTATCTACATAGTTGTGATTAATATTTTTGAGATGAAAAAATGAACAATTTCATTTGTTTCCATTAATACATTATTCATCCTTGGTAGTTTCAAAAAGATCTAAGATGCTAGTTTTCAATGTATTAAAATTTTTTATATTCTTCGACATTATCATTTTATTAATATCAAAAATTTCTTATCACAAAATATCAGAGTCTGGTAAAAGATTTAAGAACAAGAGAGCAAAAGCTGCTAACCCCATGTCAGTGCTTTTCTACAAACAAAATTGCATTGTTCTCTCCATCTCAATGACCTATAATTCCGAAAAGCCCAATCTCTGGTTACCGCTCAATAATGAAGTGGACATTGCTTCCTCTTCAAGAGGAGCACTCTCTTCAAGAATGAAAGCCAACCGACATGGCTGATTCCGCGAAGTTCAAACAGCTGTTGTCACGTCAGATCAATCATTCCCGTCTCTAGAAAAGGATATGAAAATGTCTGATTAACCATAATGGATGTCTATCTATTATCGGCAAAAAAAATTACCTAGAATGATCCCTAATTAGCGTCGCGATTGAAAATGTGGTAGGTTTTAATTTAGGGATCATGCAGGCACGAAAGTCAACATTGTTAATTACTCGATGTGATCTATATATATATACGTTCGTTTTTAACGCAATAATTAAAAACCCACTAATTATTATTTATATATCTATAACAGAGCCATGGCTGAGAGAGTGATATTTTTAATAATGGAATATTATTAGTCCGATTATTCAGGCAATTTCCTCTATTTATAATGATTATTTTTAAATAATCCAATATTTCGGTCAGCAACTTTTTCTTTCAAGGTGTATTGCTTTGAACAAAGCAAAGACTGATTGGAATTATTCTATTTTCGTTCAAAATATGTTGAAAAGCACTGAAGTGAGATCAGTTTTTGTTGCTGCTTGAATGTGTATCGTAATGGCGTATTTTCTACTTGCCATCGTCAGAAATTTACAGCTTCACAAAATGGCGGGTTATTCAAAATAACACCAAAAATGGACCTTATTCGCCATAATCATACATGAGGATACTTGAAATTCATTTTTTAATCCCTTTGATTTGAGTTTTCTCGAGAGCATAATTTATATTTGACCATGAAAGAAGACTAAACAAAATACATAGAATATTTTATTCCATTCAGGACGAATATTTCAGTATAATATACATACCGGTTATAAATAACATGCCATTTAGGTCAGTGAAAAATGCGTACAATAGAGACATAAATCACTGCCTAACTGAAATTCCATTATCTGCGGGAAAACTGCAAACAACTATTGTTTGTCTATCTTATAATGAAGATGCGATGAAAACCATTATTTTTTAACACTTCCGGTTTTTATGAACTGAGGACGAAAAAAATATGAAACAGAACAAGCATAGATAATTGACACCGTTGCGAAACATAAACAATAATCAAAACTATGAGGAAATGCCAATATTACAGAAGAAATATGAGAAGTTGACTGCTTATTCCTATGAAAGAACACGTTTATAAGGTGTTAAGTTCTTTGTTAAAGATATGCAAAAGACATTTACTTTCATTCAATATATGACGAAAATAGGTAATTAGCACGCAAATTAACAATTCAGGTAAATTTAACCTGTCTATTCAACGGTTTTCATCATCTATTATTGAACTATATTGATAATTCATAATATGTATATATATTATTGTACTATAGTACCAAAGTCATATAATGCAATTTTCGAAAAAAAAAGGAACTTTCTTTAAACCTACTTGCTTGAACCAGGGAAAATGGTAAAATTATCGACTATTGGGTAAGGGCCCATTCCAAACATCTAATCTAGTCCAGTCTACTCTAGTGCCTTGTTAGGAACTGATCATCTAGAGTCGTAACTAGCTATTATTATTTATTAAATAAGTAAATATTATGAATTATGGATAACTAGAAGGTTCTACAACATTTCATTTCGATCTGTCAATTGAGAACAAGAAACAGCCACTGAAATGACACACACTCTGTTATGGGACGCTAATGTTTCTGGTTCCATAAAAATTAACGCGTGTTTGTTTCTAGGCCTGTTAATTCTAGATTTGTACCATTCTGCCCACAGAACACTGATATACAAGAAATGAAAACTCTTAATTGATTTTTGGTAACACAAATAGGCCGCCATATTTTGTAGTACAGGAACGAAGCGGGGACAAATTGGAATTACCAAAGCAGCGAGAATTTTAAATTTTCTCAAGCATGCATAGTAAATATGCACTGAATTATACTGCTCGTGTGAAATTTAGGCATATGATAAATGATTCAGATAAAGAAAAAAGCTGTTATAAATTTTTATCATTTCATTCTGGTGGATATGTAGGTATACAGGGTGAGTCTTTGACCACTGCTTTAATTTTAACCATTGATTCTTTACCTCAAAAGAAACATTTTCTTTCAATAACATTTTTCCAAAATTGCCCCGTTCAAAAGATATATAGGGTGATGAATTTTCATTAAAAAAATGCATTTTCACCTGTAATATTCAAACGACAATATCAATTGAAATGATCTCTTGTAGAAGGTTTTTGATAACAGTCATGCATATTTGGGCATCATTAGATTTATTCCATTCCTAGTGGGTTTCTTACTACTACTCTACAGATTGGTTAAATCGCATGAAAAACAAATATTGCTTGAACTAAAGGTCCGTATCTTGTACTTCCTAGAATCATTAGTCTTTTTTGCAGATAAAATCATGCAGATAAAATCATTCATCATATTTTCTCCTGAATTGCACCATTCTTGAGATATTTGAAGTTGAAAGGAATTAAATCGATATAATTTTGTCCAAATCTACAAAATCTAAATTGCCATTTGCTGTATTCATTATTAATGATGTCTAGCACCTCACTTAATATTTAATCCAGGATAATATTCCATAATAAATGGAGAAAAATATTTCCATCACTCATCTAGGTACCTACTTCGGTATATTTTCATAATGACCGTTGAAATAGGTGATGTATTTTCTGTCAGGACCTGTTAAATGGAAGACTTGTCTTTATGAAGAGCTTCTTCATAGCTTCAGACTTTCAGGATTTATCAAATTATATCTTTTCTAACATATGAATGCTTCAAATTAAGCTCATATGAGTTTTGAATACTTCAAACCCAGTCTCCTAGATTTGTTTTGTACCTTTAAAGAAGTTTTTTCACATCTTTATTTCATACACCAATTCACCTGGTTCACAAACTTAGGAGATAATAGAATTTGACTTATTTTTAATATTTCTGAATGTTTGTTATGATGCATGGTTAATTAAAATTCTATCAATATTGAAACTAGAAGCTATAGGCTCATAAACAAGAAAGATTTGAATAAAATGCATTTTCTGACCATAATCATTTCATACTGAATTGAATAATTTGAAACTATCGAAATTATCCTTACGATTTTTTCCACATTTTTTTGAAGATACAAATAACTGTTGACAGTTTCAAACAGAATCAAAACAACAAGGAACCACAGAACACAATTTTATTGGGAACTACCCATCACAGAGACTTTATCATAACATTCATTTTAATGAGATAATAATTCACTCTAGTTATTCTGAGAAAAATTATAACTAAAGATCAATAATGGTTACAGATATTATCTTTCATTCAAAAAAACTTTGCAATTATTAATTTTTTTCTCTCCTGGGCTTCTATGGTAAGGTATTAAAAGTTGACATAATCTATGAATAACCATTATTCAATATATATGTATTTGTTTACATAATTAAAACAAATACTCTGATAATAAAAACCAAAAATTTACACATGTTCAGTAATTAATTATAGTCTAAACAGAATAGATTCATATTAATGATCTAACAAAAATTTTTTTATTAAAAATCACCTAGCTGGTTTTTCAGATGCAAATTTAGGTGATCAAACTCAATTTCTTCAAGCAAGTATAATTGCACACCTAAATCTGGGATTACTTGTAATCTATCCAAGTAAATTGTTATTGGGATTCAGTACAGAAAATAATCGTCAAGCAACGTAACATCACTTTGAAATAATTATTCATAGTGACATCATTCATTGTTGTTGAAGATTTCGAAAAAAATGTTCATATTTTTACAGTATGATGCAAGAGACCTCATAGACCTTGCTCACTGATCTCTGTCAAGGAAAAGAAACTTTGTGTTTGGAAAATCATAGATGATTTTTTCTGGCTTTGAGTGAAAAAAAAAGCAAAGTGACAACCTCTTGCCTTGGAAGTTTTCATAGAAATGATGATTTTCTTGATTTGGAAATTTTAAGAAGAAAATTACAAATGTATGATGATAACATCCAATAATTCTGAGGTTTTTTTGGAATTTCTCACTAGAAAGGGATGATTTACAATCTTGAAGTAGAAAGAAATTATAGTAAAACAACAAAAATTTATGTTTATGGTGTTGAATTTTTTTAACCAGAAATTAGTATTTTGTATCTTCCTTCTGGATATAGACATCATCGGATGAATCATTTTTTAGAAGGAAAATAATGTTTTCAAACAATTCATTTTCATTAGTGGATGCTGTGGAAGGAATTTTTTATTCAAACCAAACTGAACTACAGAGGGATATTTGCCCAATGTGAAAACTTAAAATGCTTATAAATTTTTAACGCAGCTGAATATGAAAAAACCGTAATTGAAAAAGTGTTTCTTTTGATCTCAAGAACCTATGGTTAAAATTAACGCAGTGGTCAAAGACTCACCCTGTATATTTAATTCATATTTCCTTTGTTCGTATATGAACAAAGGTGTCAATCCACCAAAAACTTTCTCTGTCATGCATCAAGTTCAGTGTTTCCAGAAGCAGTATTTGGTAGAGCATAAAACGTGTAGTTTCATCCCCCTGATTCTGCCTTTGAGATATTCTGCGATTGAGTGGGGACCCATCTCGAGCATTAGGATCAGGAAATAATTCAACACAGAATAGGTCTATTCGGAGTGTTCATATCATCAGGACTATGCGTATTTATAATGGGTATTCTCTATTTGCGCAAAATCATTGTTTATCCAGAATAGTCAAATCGTGAACCCAAGAATGGACCTAATGCAAACCAGGAAATAGGAAGCAGTCAGACTTTACTTGATCCGGCATTCCATACGGCAGGCTGTCCACAACACGATACTTCTCGCGTCAAGAAGCAGTCTCAGATTACCTTTATCATTTCAGATCTGTAGGAGGCACCGGCCAACATCACCAAGATATTTCATTACTAATTGAACCGACCGAAGTCCCTGCAGAACGTGAACCAGAGTCGTCGGCAAAAAGACTAAAAAATCGATTTGTAGACGGTCAAGATTATGAGGCGGTTGCTTTGAGTGTGTTATGAAACGTGTTGAAAAGTTCGACCGTAAGAAGCGGAGGATTTAATGGAAGTGCACCCACAATATCTGTTATGCTCGTAGAAATGCAATTCACCTCATGTTATTAGAAGAACAGATTGCTTTTGTGGGCCTGCATAATCACGTTACTGTTTCCTTTACTTGATCAGAAATATTTCGAGATGAGTATCTAACAGAATCAGTTTGGATTAATAGTCATACATTTTTTTGCGCGCTTTTTCTAGTTAGGGAAACAAATAGAACAGTGTGCCATCATTATCCCCAAATATCGGTAACGTTCGAAAATAAAGCCAGAAATGGTCTCAATCGATCGGGATTGACTTTCTGATGAAGAATCCGTAATCAAATTTGAGTATGACCGGTTGGCCGTACACTCTTTTTCATCCGAAAAGGATAAGCAGAGCTATTCACTAACTCTCGTTGCTATCGCCGTGTCTATCCATACTGCTACCCGTTTTTGGTATCCTCTAACTAACCGTTAACAACTGTTGTTATCATAACCACTTTTTAGTGATTTTTTTAGTCATGGCAAGACCGCAAAATAGTTCTAATGTCCGTTTCTCGATTCAACCATAGACAAATTATATAGATTTGTCTGTGAAATGATCAACTAAAAGCAAAAACATAACCGTCGAACTCACGAGAAATGACCGTTAAAGAAAGTAGTGAAAAAATTTCAATTATATTCGGTCAAGCTGTACTGTAACTATAGAAATAGGGCGAGATCTTATATATAACACAGGCCTACAAAAATTTTTTTTTGGTGCCTAGAATTTTTGAGCTGATTTTAACTATATATTTATTGCTGAATCTAAATATGATAGCAGTTTTTCTGTATCAGCTCTAGATTTATAGGAAATAAATAATAATAATAAATAAAAATAAATAAAAGTACCAATGGTTTGGAGAGAACCAAAAAATCACTTCGATGACTGTCATTTCTGCCTAGTAAATACTACTGGAATCAATCGAAATAACCGTAACCAGTGGACCTATGCAGATTTAGTGTCTGCAAGACGCCCTATCCCTCACTCAGAAGAAGTGCCAATTTCAACTTTTCAGCAGCTACCAGAACACTGTGAGGACACATGTCTCTCTGATCAGAATTCTGACACTACTGAAGGTGACAGTGATTTTGAAACGATGTCATCAATTCCCCAATGTTTCTACCAAGATGAGTTAAATGACCTCACTAGAGATCCCAACCTACCGAAAAAAGCTTCTGAATTACTAGCTTCCAGGTCGAAGGAAAAAATGTACTTGAACCAGGAACGAAAATTACATTTTATCGCACAAGGGAGAAAGATCTGCTACCTTTTTTCTCTGAAGAACAAAATCTTGTATTTTGCCATGCTATTAGAGAACTCCTGGTAAAAATGGAACTTCCTGAACATTTTCCGGATGATTGTCGCCTATTTATTGACAGCTCAAAAGGAAGTTTGAAATGTGTTCTTCTACATAATGGGAACAAATATGGCTCAATACCAATTGCTCACTCAACGAAAATGAAAGAGCAATATGACAACATAGCTTTGGTTTTGGAAAAAATAAAGTATCATGAACACCAATGGGTGATTTGCGTAGACTTAAAAATGGTAAACTTTCTCCTTGGACAGCAAAGTGGCCACACTTTCCTTGTTTCTTGTGCCTCTGGGATAGCAGAGACAAAACGCAACACTGCGTTAGAAAAGAGTGGCCTAGAAGAGAAAACATGGATGTTGGGGAAAGAATATCATCAATGATCCTTTAGTTCCGAGAGAGAAAATCATGCTTCCACCCCTGCATATCAAACTGGGTCTAATGAAGTAGGTAGTTTGTAAAGGCTCTTGATAAGAATGGATCATGCTTTGCATATATAGGGAAAAAATGCCTCAGCTGAGTAAGGAAAAAATTAAAGCAGGAATATTTGATGGCCCACAGACAGCTGATTAAAGACCCTGACTTCATAAATTCAATGATTGAGATTGAACAAAATGCCTGGAATTCATTTTTTTCATCGTAATTGATTCCTCGCTTATCCCATGGTGAAACATAGTCCGTGAAACGTACAGTCAAGTGTTTTTACTCAATTTTTGTTATTTAATATCATTTTTTTCAGTTGTCCAAAATTTTCTGGGTAAACACAAAGCTGAAAACTATGTTGAATTAGTCAATGAGATGCAGAATAATTTCAGATCACTTGGGTGTAACATGAGCATTGAGGTGCATTATTTACACAGCCACTTAGACCGTTTTTCTGATAATTTAGGAGACATTAATGAGGAGCAAGGTGAAAGATTTCACCAATATATCAAATGTATGGATGATCGCTATCAAGGAAGATGGGATACTCACATGATGGCAGATTACTGCTGGTCTTTAAAACGGGATTGTTCTAAAATACATTCAAGAAGGTCACACAAAAGAAGTTTCCGAAATGTTTAGTGAGTAATTGGTTTAAATGATTACTTTTTCTGTTTTCTATAGTATATAATGAATAATATCTGTAATATCTGTGTAATATAATAAAAATTCCTTTATTAATTTGTTTCTTTAAACCATGGTTTTATTTTAGAATAGTGTAATGTTTAATTCACAAAAACGTTGATATCTTGAAAATTCGAGCTGACAGACAAAAACAAATAGCATATTTGAATTCAGGGCATCAAATTCATATGAAATCACCTCCAAAATCTTCGGTACTAAAACCACTGTTGACCAGTGTAATTTAACATCTATTATTTTAGACATTAAAGGGTTAAAAGGACGAGCAATCAGCAATATCAATTTATGATGAATTTCCTGAGCGACTATAAAGTGATGATGAAAGGAAAACTATCGCCGGCTGAATCAGTGGGTAAAAGTTGGAGAACTGTGGATACTACTCACAACAGAGTTGAATAATATGAAGGGCTGCCTTAAGCCTTTGTAGCAGTGGCGCATTTGCCCTACAATCCTCTATATTAATACCTTTGTTATTCCTAATTCATTAAAAACTTCATTTGCATTCTTATTCGATTAAAACTTCTTATTGTTCACATGAATGAATAAACAAACAATAAACAAACTGTTGCCGAAAAGAGTGGTTATCGATAGCAACACCTATAAAGCAGTTTCCAGCAAACTACTACGGATACACTAGTTGTTATGCGTAGCAACTTTCATAAGCATTTTCTTGAATAGTGAATACCGATTTCACGCTTTGCAACTGACCTTGATGATAATCAGGATTTTCGGTGGCTGTTCATAAGTTAGTGAATAGCCCGGAAGATAGAGTTTTCATATATTCAGAAAAGGTTGATTGTCCAAATATCTCGGTCTAGCTCCTCATTGAGCAAAATCCGTCGAAAGGTACAACAATTATAAACATCTGAAAATCCGTTTCCTCAATAACTCGTGGATTATCCATTTAATCAAGTTGTAACATGAAAGATGATTGAATAAGGCTAAACGTATACATTTGCAAACTTTCGAGGAAATCGTCACGATTGAAAAAACAATTCCTAAATTTTTTATTACTCAATATCACATAAAATAATAACAATAGTATATTCTAAAACAAGTAGCAGAATGGGAACCTATTCCAACACGAATGCGAAATTCGACGCATGATGATTGTACGCATGAGTGTTGGAATTGCATTGTTATTATATTAGTATTAGTATTAGAGGATATTTTCTCTATTTCAGTCAAGAATTATGAGAAATTTATTGGAATTCAATTCAAAAATTCAGATTATACCTCCTAGTGCCTTTTGAAAATAAAATATTTTCGCAGTTGGTGTGACTGATATGAAAATTGACAGATTATAGAATTTGAATAGTACATTCAAATCTCTACATGATTTAATATTGACAATTGACATGCAATGGACGCGTGTTGACATTCGAAAGGAAAGGATGTCAGTGTTGTCAACCACAAAACGAAAAATACGAGGGCCGTTCAGAAACTAACCTCCGGTTAATTGAAAAAAATACACCAGGTTAAGTAAAAATATTTTAATATATACATCTTACAACTACATCTTGGCACTATTTTTCGACATAGTCTCCATTACGATTGAGGCACTTATCGTATCTCTTTACAAGCTTTGAAATTCCTTCTGCATAAAAATCACCCGCTTGTGCCTTGAGGCACCCATCGTGCACAGAACTTACGGTAACCCAATCTTGCTGTCACTATCTCGTACAAAAGAGTCTTAGAAATCTGTGGAAAATTAGTAGACAAATCCGCCATTGTGAAACGTCGATTTTGCACGAACTTTTGCATCAACTGTCTGAACGAGTTCGTCAGTCACCAATGATGATCTACCACTCCTCTCTTCATCATGAACGTTTTCTCGTCCACTTTTAAATAAACGTACCCATTTACGGACAACTCCTTCACTCATAAATTTTGGTCCGTACACGGCACAAAGCTCACGATGAATAGCTGCTGCAAAGTATCCTTTGGCTGTAAAAAACCTTATAACAGCACGCACCTCACATTTGGCGGGATTTTCTATTGCAGCACACATTTCAAACTGCCACAAAAACTAAACTAGCGCAGGTACGATGCTTACTCGACTACGGCTTAATGCCGACTGACCTGCTGAGCGCGTGAAAGCACAGATGGCGCGCTACTCCCCTCCACTACCGGCACTGTGACCAATCGGAGGTTAGTTTCTGAATGGCCCTCGTATAACTACAAACAATGCTGTAATGAACTCATTACAGCACTGAAATAGAGAAAATTTCTTATGTTACATATTTAAATTTCATCTTTTCTCGATCTCATTGTAAGAAGCTCTAAGATTACCATATTTTTTAAGATATCGGAGCATAAGTTGTATTTCTCAACTCTTCTCAAATTATAATAATAAAAATTGTTCTGATTGGAAGCCTCGTTCAGGATTATCTATATGTTTTCCTACTTTTTCTAATGTTGATTTGACTTTCAAACAGAACATTTCATTTCGAATTTTGGTGTTAGTATCGTGTGAATTCTATATTGATATAAGAAATTGTGAAATTGAAAAGGACAAGGTGTTCGAGTTTTGGGTCGAAGGAAAACAAATACCAAATATTAGTACCAAAAATATTTCGATATTGAAGAACAAAAAAATGTGAGACCAAGGAATTCACCGCCATTTTCAACATTGTTAGGGATAACAAAATCCAAAAAGGTTGCTGATATAGCAAATTGAAATAATAAAATAGCAAATAATGGAATAGCAATTTCTCAAACAGTGCTGTGATAGCAACATATCTTTTATAACCATACCACTATTACTAAACAGAATCGAACCACCTGTATGGTTGAGCGAGATAGTTATATTGATTCAAAACAGATTTGCTACCGGATTAAAGAAATATTAGGTTGGGGCAAAAGAAATCCATAATTTTTACTTTAATTTTGTGGCTTTATTTAACATAGTTACAATCATTCTTTAATGCTTAAATAGCCACCCATTTTTTCAGTTACTTGTTGCTATTTATAAGATGATTTCATTATGCCTAGTACCCAAAAATTCTTGTCTCAAGTAGCAAAAAAAATGGAATAACCAGTTTTCACAATCTTCTCTTGATGGTCATTTTACAACACCAAGTGGGTTACACTTGGCAAAAATAAATGATAATTGCTTGGGACCAAACCTGGACTATAAGGCGAATGCACAAGAACCTCCCAACCACGATCCCGAAGCTTTTAGTGGGCCACCAAAGACACGTGTCGCATGGGGCTCTCCTGATGGAATGCGACACCTCTCCAATTTGCTAATTTTGGTCTCATCAATTGCTGCATTCAATCATTCTGATAGCTGGCAGAAGAGATCAGAATTAAGCGTCTCGTCATTGAGCAGTAGCTCAAAGTAGATGAGCTCTTTCCAAGACCATCAAATACACAGCAAAACTTTTCGGGTCATCAATTCTTCTCAAGCGGTGGCTTGACCTGCTTCATCGGTCTTCGACCGTGAACGTTTTCGCTTGACATTGCCTTATGTGACCCATTTCTGGTCACCAGTGGTCAGCCTCTTCAGAAATGCATCGATTCTGTTCCGTTTGGCCAAAGAATTGTAGATGGAAACACGATGCATCAAATTTTTTTCCGACAACTCGTGCGGCACCCAAACATCAAGCTTCTTTTTGAAGCTGACCTTATGTAAATGGCTCAAAACTGTTTTGTGGTCCTTTTTTAGCTCCTGGGGGATGTTGCGGCAGCTCTCATACCGATCTACTTCGATGATTGCCAATATTTTATCAACATTCTTGACATCAGGCCTTCCAATGCCTGGTTTTAAATTACCGAAACGGAATCGGCGAAACCAAAACTGCACCTGATTGGCTGTTATTTGGGGCCATAAACATATTTTAAATTTGCAGCTGCCTGACTTGAATCCCCCCCTTTATCAAAGCAAAATTGTAAAAGGTACCGAAGTTTTTCTTTGCTCACCTTCATCTTTCACACTCTAACTAAATCGTTCAGACACAACAATGATAGAATATGTTTTGCTAGAACATAAATTCTTTTTTTCACCAGATGCGACAAATACCAACAGAGTCAGTTAAGCCATGTGTCGACAAAATAATGGATTCCGTCACAAATTAAGATGATGCTGTCAACTGAGCTGTTACATTTGCTGGAACTGCCTGGATTACTACATCATAATCTGCAATTAAAAATCGGATCAGTAACCGCGGAATATAAGCCAGCCATGTCTTTGTAATGGCACGTTCTTTTGATTATGAACGACCATTGGACTTCAAACAGTTTCAATTTCTAGTGCGGCTAGCGTTAAGATAGTCGATTAATATTTCTCAAGGGCAGTCGCTAAGCGTTTGTGGCATCAATAATGAAAATCCATGTTTTTCACATGGCCACTTATACGTTGCCTGTTCTCGTGTTGGAATACTAAACAACAATACAATTCTGTACCAAAAAAAAACTAAGAATATTGAATATCATAAAGCATTGGAATTAATGATTATATTTACAATTATATCAATTCGAACTAAATAGTCATTAAGACAGGACGTTTATCGGGTCAGTTAGTTAACAATAATAATAAATTCACCCTGAATTACTCAAGAACGAAGGAGAGTTGAAAGCGTATAGAAATTCTCAGGGCATCATTTTTCTTAGACAGGCCCCCGATTAAACGAAAGAGGGTGAAACTGACGAAGTATACGAGCTTCATTAAAATTTGATGCTCAACTTCCTTATTTTAACGACCAACTTGAATACCAACCTCAATACATTCCTTACATGTACCTAGCTATCATATTCCATCTTCGCTGAAAAGAAAACGCGTTCAACTTAAAACCAAGATCATTTATTATTTCTCGATAAGCGTTGCATTTATCCTTCCAGGGACTTTTCTAAAGGCTCATGAATAAGCTGCACACAGACAGAAATTCCTTGCATTTCGACGATTCCGAGAGTTTAAAGCGCTTACTGTATTTTGGGTCACGGTTTATAACCTGAAAGTGCACCTGTGTGATACACATAGAATATTATAAAGATATATGGGAAAGTTGATACCTTCTTTTTGCAGGTGCGTTCCATAAAGATTACGTAAAATGATTATTGTTATTAATGTAATGAATATTGTCTAGTTTATAAAAGTTTACGTGAAATATCAACTTGAAACCAGTTCGGAAGATGTGTTTACTGGCATGAAATAAAACAAATTGTTTTAAGATTAATGGAAAACCCTTCCGTTGAGTGTTGAATAATTTTTATTCGGGACCTCGTTATTCTAAGAGTCGTGAATCAGACAATTATTTGTAACAACTCAGATTTCATTACTCTTTAATTTTTTTTTCTTTGACGATTTCAAATGAAGCTATAAAAATCTATCTATTCGGTAAGAACTAAATTGAAACACCCAATTATTATGGAGGTAATTTTAGGCTAGTGATAACATAAGGAAATATCTGAGCCTATGCTTGAGTGTCCTGGTGACTTAATGACAATCCGTCGTTGGGGCCAGAGCCCTTGAGTAACTCCACCTACACTGAATAACAATCATTTAGGTAGTTATCATTATCAAAAGAAAAATGAATATTCTTTCACGTTTTATAGGACATGTATGGAGCGGATTCTGACTGACATTCATGATCTCCGACCCAGGTCGCTAATAAAATTCATACAATAATATAAGAATGATCCACAACCCCAAGATCCCAAAAATATAAATTTCATGCAATAGAAACATACATTGACGAGTTTTCTACAACTGTCGCGGTGTGTCCTAGTGTCCAACGCCGATGATCCTTTCAGTCTGCTTGCAATCCTCTGCCCTCCATTGCAGAGTTCACCTCTTTTTTCCAAGACATTCTAGGTCTTCCCCACCTCCTACGATTAGTAGGCTCCCATTGTAAAAGTTGCTTCGGCCATTCATTCTCTCGACATGGCCATACCATTTCAGTTTTTCGTATTCTATGTTGTCTATGATGTCAACGTCTACACACATCCTCTCCCTAATCTCAGTATTCCTCACCTTGTCCTTTCTCGTGAGCTAGCAACAATTCATTTCCATTGCTTTTCTTTTGGAGGAGTCTCTTTTATTTATTATCCAAAGTTCAGAACCATATGTAGCAGTACCCTCAATTATACTTTTGTATGTTCTAATTTTTGTGTTTCTTGTAATATGGTTGTTCCAGAATATACTATTTAGTTGGCGTACAACTGCATTTACTGGCCAAATTCTAGATGTTATTTCTTGTGTATTTCGAGCATCATCTGTAATGTTTACACCTAGATATTTATAACTATTTGAATGTTTCATTATGGCGCCTCTTAGTTCTAAATTGTTTTCTCCGCCCCCTTCCAATACATACTCTGTATTTGATGAATTGATAGTTAAACCCCACTTTCTATATTCGTCATCTATTTTCCTAAGCATGTAGTGGACATCATCCTGATCTTCCGCAAATATTACTTGGTCATCTGCGAAGTGTAAGCTATATAATTTATAATCTTTTAGTGTCACACACATAGGTTCACATTTTTTCCTCCAATTAAATTTTGAACAGTAGGTACAACTTCTATCAAGCATTCTTGTCGGAATCCTTTGGTCATCTTCTTGTCAATTTTTGTCCGATTTTTATTGAGCTCATCATATTTCCGTATAACTCTCTCACAGCATCGATGTACAATGGTGGAATGTTTTTGACTTCCAGCACTTGCCAGAATTTGTTTAATGGAATGGATATGATAGCATTCCAAAATAGAAACATACAGATACATAGATAGCAGTACGAAATCAAAGAAAAAAATAAACCCAAGTACCTACTCTCACTACTTGATAAAACAATAAAATATATAAATCATATAAACAGTATGGAAACATGAACATAAATCGCAGTAAAAAAAACAGACTCAACTAACAGATAACATACACAAATATTACATAAAGTCAAGCTAGAAATAAATAAAAGATCTTTCATCACTTTAAATAATAATAACTTTTCACACTTCATTCATTCATTCATTGTCTATATCCACTACTTGATAAGAAGCATATTAGCAATATAAGATTATATTCCAGGTTGGTCGAAAGAAACCGATAATCTGTACAAGGACTATCAAAAATCACCATCCGTTGATAAATGTGAAAGGCTTATGAATTCTATCAATACAAGCCGAAAAGAGAAATGGGATAGTGTTGTATCAAAAACGAATTTTACACATTCGAGTAGGAGTTCATGGGATATATTGAGAAAATTAGGTGAAGCTACTCCTCTTACCTCCTCATCATCAAAAATTGATCCCAATTTAATCGCACGCCGCCTAGTTAATGTCTCTTAATCAGTCAATTTATCCCAATCTAAAATGAGGAATATGAAGAAAAAATTGCAGATATTCAGGAGATCAACTCTTACTTTAGAACATGTGTCACATCCATTCAACATAGATGAATTGAGGGCTGCAATCAAATCTACCAAATCTCGAAAGGCAGCAGGTTTTGACGGAATTTATCCAGAATTCATCAAACATTTAGGAAAAAAGGCCTTGTCTTGGTTATTGTCTTTCTATAACAATATTCTGAATTCGGGAAATTTTCCTTCCGAATTTCGTAAGGCTAAAATAATAGGGATTTTGAAACGAGGAAAAAATCCTTGTGATCCTAGTAGTTATCGACCCATCAGTTTATTGAGTGTTCCTTTCAAGATATTAGAAAGGCTAATCCTTTTTAGAATTGAATCTTCTATAGAAAATGCTTTACAAAATTTCCAGGGAGGCTTTAGGAAAAACAGAAATTGTTCGGATCAGGTTCTCAGCCTTACAACTTTCATAGAATCAGGCTTCAATGATAGGTTGAAAACAGGAGCTGCTTTCATCGATTTATCTTTGGCATATGACACTGTGTGGAAAGATGGATTAATGTTCAAACTCTATACCCATCTGAAATGTGGGAAAATGGTACGATTATTAGAAAATATGTTATCTGATAGAAGGTTTCGTGTTTTTATTGACAATAAGAGTAGCAACTTCAAAACATTGAAAAACGGTCTTCCTCAAGGATCAGTTTTAGCTCCTTTACTTTTCAATTTATATCTAAGTGATTTGCCCACTACATCATCTCAAAAATTTGTTTATGCTGACGACATTGCTATTGCTTACCAACATTCGGATTTTTAAAGAATTATTTTATCGAGTGGATATTATGTCCAAATCCCAACAAAACAGAGGTATATTTTTTCCATCTGAATAATCATGAAAAATATAGAGAATCAGCTGTAAATTTCAATGATTCTCCTATCAAACACAATTTCTATCCAAAATACTTAGGAGTTAAATTAGATTCATCTCTCAATTACAAGGCTCATTTAAATGATCTGAGTCTAAAACTGAAAACAAGGAATAATATTGTTCTGAAATTAGCTGGATCGTCTTGGGGTGCTGATGCTTCCACTCTTCGCACAGCATCTCTAGCCCTAGTCTTTTCTGCAGCTGAGTATTGTTGCTCTGTTTGGTTTAATAGTACACATACACAAAAAATTGATGCACAATTGAATACATCCATGAGAATAATTACTGGCACCATAAGATCAACACCGGTTCATTGGTTACCAGTATTGTCTAATATTGTCCCTCCCCATATTCGCAGACAGACTGCAGCTCTGAATTCTTGGAATAAATATCATTCTTTTCCCAATTTATTCCTAATTATTTCATATTTTCCACAAAATAGAATTCCCAGATTTAAGTCACGTAAACCATTATGGCATAATACGTTCTTCAATATGAACGTAAGTGATAAAGAATTATGGAAGACTGAGTGGAACTCTTACGAAATGTTCAATAAGTATCTCGTTTCTGATCCTTCTGAAAAAGTTACTGGTTTTGATCTTCCAAGAAAAATTTGGACAGTTCTTAATCGTTTGAGAACAGGTCATGGTCGTTCCAATGGCATGCTATTTAAAAGGAACTCAGTTCCTAGCGCAAGTGAATGTGGAGAAGCAGAAGAAACAATACCTCATCTCATCAATAGTTGTTATTGGTATTTGGGTTATAAATTTCAAACGAATATGATACGTATTTTTGTTATTCAGTTCTTTTTTCTGCTTTTGTCTTTTTATTTCCAGATTCAATGTGAGCACCTTGAAGAAGTCTCTTTCTCCATCAATAGAAGATCACTCTTGAAGGAAGAAGTCCCTGAAACATATTTCAGCTTATTTTTGTATTTTCACTCTTAGACGGGGAGCCAGGGTTTTTTTACTGGGGTTTTTTTCCTAGGCTTTTATGTCATACACCGAATTGTATGACACCCCGTCACTAACCCCTGATCTATATGCTTTATTGTTTGCTAACTAAACATTGTCAGCCAAAAGTTCAAAAGAATATATATATATATTAGCAATTCTACTGGTTAGCTATTAAATATATTATTATCGTTGAACGACCAATCCTGGACTTCGGAGATGTAATGTAAAAGTACCCTAGATTTGTCTACCATAAATGGTTGGCTGAAAGGAGAGCATTACTATTTAATTCGAGATGGAAGGATGACGTCAAAGGGTTGCTGCAGCTGAACGGATATAACCGCAGATATTATCATTTTTCTTACGTAGTAAAACAGACTTGAAGATACTCTATAACTCAAGGTGTCTACAAGTATAGTTCAATGAATTCCCGAGGTCTCAATATCATCTGATCTAATCTAATACACTCTAAAATCTCCATACCCTCTTGAATATTTTAAGAGGCATAGCGTTTATTTCTACCATTATTTATAAAAATCAACCACAGATCTAAAAGCATAAGGTGATAATTGTGGAAATCAAATAATCCCTTATCAACGAAGTTCTACCTATAAAAGTTAGATTCGTTATTACCTAAACTCACAAGGAACATTAGTACAGCTACAACAGATCAAGAGCAGTTGCCATGATTCAATAACATTGATACTGTTTGCAATGAATTTAAGTTAATATAATACTATCTAATACTACACAATTAACAATAGAGCTTAAAACATACAAGATTATACATCATTCACTCTTCAAACTTTTTCAGTTTACATTTAATAAATAATTAAATTTTTCTGAATTCTTTTTTTTGAATTGCAGGCGAATGGGATTAATACAAGATGAGATGATGCAGTCTGACCAGACGACTCCATCTTGTCAGAGCCTCCCAGGTTTAACCCCAGGACAATCAAGGATATGTCACTTGTACCTCGATCACATGAACGCAGTTGCCTTAGGTGCAAAAACAGCTTTATCCGAGTGTAAACATCAGTTTCATGGTAGAAGGTGGAATTGTTCTGTTCTTGATGACATCAATGTCCTTGGGCCAGTATTACATATGGGTAAGATCCTTGATGGTATTCTTTTTTCAAATCGGTTATCTTACTAATTTCAATGAATTTGGATGGTGGTCATGGAAAAAAAATATACAATTTTGAAACAAAATTTAAAGATTTTGATTCGACACACTAATGGAGGATCTGTGGTCAAAATTGATTCTGTCCAACCAATGCCGGCCATCCGTGAGCACGATATTCTTGGTTTGTGAATTACAGTGATCTATAAGGATATCTTTTGATGTTTGCTACAGCTATTTACTCCGCCTACGTGTAGAAATTTTATGCTTCGTTAAATGTCAAAACACGACTGAACGTGAGATTTCAGATGGAGGTTGGATGTTGGAAAGAGCCAATAAATAATACCATCATTCCTTAATGATTCACATTAATCAATAGGATTCATTCGTGTTCATTTATATTATGGTGTTCTCTAATAAGAACCGGATTTCCCGTGCCACAAACTCCCTGTCATTACTATCACTGTGGTAGTATTCAGACTACATAATACTTAATAGCAAAAAGTAATTATACTCGAGGGAAAAAATCTTGACATCTTCTCATAATGTTTGTTGGAGAATGATTTATGACAGATGACTAATTCATCATCCTCAACCCTCCGGAACAAAATTCCCCAATAAAAATCGAGTGATCAAAACAAAAATTATAACTGCCAAACTAAATATAGGGTTGATGTCCAGTTCGGCATTTTCGTGCGCTTTTCCAGATGTCAGTCGAAAGATCAGGAGTTATGCTATTCTAAAACTTGGTTTCCTCAATAATTCTTATCCATCCGAACAATTTGTTACTTGGTAGATGTTTGAATGAGGTTGAAAAGAATAGGTTGGCAATATTTCGTGAAAATGCGAGCGCTATAAATTTTTTTTTTAATTCCCAAATGAAATTTATTCTCCATATTTTATATGATATTCGTTGGGTTTCAACAATAATATATGCATGTTTGGACGAAATTTATATCTTACTTATTCTCAAATATCATTGTCGTAGTGTTTATGAGAAGACCATCCGTTTACTCAGTGTTCCATCCAAGATATTAGAAATGTTAATTTTTTTGGAATTGAATCTTCTATAGAAAATGTTCTACAAAATTTCCAGGGAGGCTCTAGGAAAAATATAAATTGTTCAGATCAGGTTTTCAGTCTTACATCTTTCATAGAATCAGACTTCAATAATAAGTTGAAATCAGGAGCTGCTTTCATTGATTTATCTTCGGCATATGTTTCTGTGTAACGAGATGGATTAATTTTCAAACTCTATACCCATCTGAAGTGTGGGAAAATGGTAAGGTTATTAGAAAATATGTTATCTGATAGAAGGTTTCGTATTTTTGTTGAAAATAAGAGTAGCAATCTCAATACATCGAAAAACGGTCTTCCACAAGGATCAGTTCTAGATCCTTTACTTTTCTATTTATATCTCAGTGATTTACCCACGATATCATCTCAGAAATTTATTTATGCTGATGATATTGCTATTGCTTACCAGCATTCGGATTTCCATACTCTGGGAAACACACTCTCATCTGATTAGAAAATTTTAAAGAATTATTGCAATATATGGCAATTATGTCCAAATCCCAACAAAACAATAACTTTCAATGATTCTCCTATCGAACATAATGTCTATCCTAAGTACTAAGGAGTTAAATTAGATTTATCTCTCAATAATAAGGCTCATTTAAATGATCTTAGCCTAAAACTAATATTCTTCAGAAATTAGCTGGATCATCTTGGGGTAGTGATGCTTGCTTCCACTCTTCGCACAGCATCTCTAGCCTTAGTCTTTTCTGCAGCTGAGTATTGTTGCTCTTTTGGTTTAATAGTGCACGTACACAAAAAATCGATGCACAATTGATTTTTTTTTACTGGGATATTTTCCCTAAGCTTTCATATCATACAACCCCAGCTAACATTTGTTTTGTAAGCCAAAAGTTTTTCCATTATCTTAGGAAAGGCCATATAATAAACTAAAATGACTGACGGTTTACTTGTACAGTTTATCTGAGGTTGCCAGAGTGATAACCAAAACTCGTGCTCTGAGAAAGTTCAATGTGAGGGGTTGATTCATCCTTTTTGGAGTCTTGTAGAGCGTTCAGAACATTCGATTCTGAAGAATGACGGCTTTTGTGTATTTTGGTATTGAATATATAAGGTTTTTTAAAAGACCAGAACTTACTGAAATAAAGATATCCTAAATGGTATTCGATGGAGTAGATTATAACTACTTTTAGTTGGTTATCAAGAGAAATGAATTTGAGCTTTGAAAAAAACCAAAGGAAAATTGTGAATGGATATTTTCAATTTGAGATATGGGTTTGTTCATTCATTGTGGCGGTTGTATTAGTATCAGACTTTTTTAGATTACGAAAAATGATTTTAGTACAAGCTCTTGATTACGTCAGTGCTTTTCTACAATTTTTGTTCACCGTTTAGAAACATAAAGATGTTATAAAACTATTTCTTTAATTATTATTAATAACAATTTCGATTTATTTTGGGGAACTTTAAGCTATTAAATCAAAGCATAAAATATATTACAGTTTGTTGTTCATTCTTTTTATCAAATATATTATTGATCTTGTTACTTTCTCTGAGATTAGTCTTTATGCTGATGATTTGAGGATATACAAAACTATTAGATGTGTTGATGATGCGGTCTGACTTGGATCAGGTTGTGGCCTGCACTAAAAGAAATAAATTGGCATTTAATGTTAAAAATTCTTTTTTTATAATATTTTCCCGAAAGAAAGGTGGACCTTACCTATAACTTCGCTGGGTAGATGGTGAACCATTGGGTTCACTCGTGTTACTGCAACTTATTATTTTAATTAGATTTGTTAGTTTCATTCATTTCTGTTCCGAGTTGCTTGCTCGATTCAATAGTGATACACTCTGTATATGTTCATTTCATTACGATTAACGCGTAACATATGTTGGAGCATATGACCTATGTCGAACAAAGAGTACTGCACCGGCGTTCATCCGATAAAGTACAAGAACACTTTTCTTGGAAATAAATAACTTTCTCGTTAAATCTACAAATTCGAACTCTAGTGAAAAAGTGACTATTCTCGCCCGTGAGTGCCTGGACAAGTTCATTCAGCCGTACTGTGAAACCAGGTAGGCAGAAGTCGATACTCCAGCATTCGCATTTTCTTTCGAGTCATTTTTCATATTATTTCAGAATTTCATTGATAATTTTCTATCGTTTTCTTTTGCTTTTCAAAGGCCCTTGTCATGCCAACTCGAAAAATCAAAGAATTGGTGATATTACTTGATAGATATTTAACCTTTAATGATCACATTGGCGAAAGCGTAAATCAATCTTATAAAATGTTTCAGTTCATTTTGAGAAACTCTAGGGAATTCACCAACTTTAAAACTTAAGTTAAGTAACGCTGATTGGATTATAATCTGGTTATCATTAGCAATAATCGATCTTAACAGTACCTATCTTTAAACCAATTATTTTTATTTATTGTAATCGTTAAAATAACAAAGTACATATCCACTTATACGCCATCAATTTTCGTCTTCGAATCCTACACAACTGACCTTAATGAAGTGAAGCATGAACTATCAAATGTTTCTGAAACTACACGCACGTCTTTATCTCAGCCAAAAAAAGTAGCTTAGTCTAAACGATCCTACAAACGCCTTATCTAGAACTTCCCAGATAAGCAGAGCCGGTACACGCGGGAGAAAGCATCTCACCTATCGTGGTCGTGCCCGTTCCTTGGTTTACCTTAGTATTCATGGCATCGCACAACCATTATTTCCATCAATTAAAGATATGCGACAGCCAGCGATGCTACAAGGAAAACCGCCCGATTTGCAGCCTCAAATTAACATCACTTTAACGAGGTCGGTATTTCGAGTTGTTATTTATGTAAATCGGTATGGTGGTTTCAGGTCTGCACGATCGGGAGGCCGCATGGAAAAAGTCGGGATTTATGGTTTGGAGCGGGTTGAGGTATCTTAGCTATTTTTCGCACGTCTGGCATACAAATGGTAGTTTTTGTATAAGGTAGACTATCTTCATTAGTTTTTGGAATGATGCGCGTTTTTCCTTTAGGGGGTGATATGAATGGACTCATTTGTCTGTGCGAATTCATGATGCTTCGGAATTCTTGTTTTCCTCAACATTAATTATTTTTCTTTTGTTAATTAAGATTGAAATGTTTTAAAGAATCCTCAATCATTTGGGTTCTGCACCAAAGTAGAATGAACGTAATGTTCTATTCCATGGAGTGTTGTATTCCATAATCAGTTTATCGCTCACTGGGAAAACTCTTCGTTAGCCGAGAGAGGTAAGTAACATTTTAACGGTATCAAAAATTCCATTAGCTTTTATTCATGAATATTATTACGTACCCAGGTTTCCGTTTTTCGACAATTAGAATTTTAACGAATAGTTCAAGTATTTAAAAACGTTACATTGGCGTTGAGTGTAAGGCTAATTGAACTCTTGTGTTTATTGAATTCAAAAAATTTGTCAAGTTTATTTTGAATGGACGTAACGATATGTCAAGCTAGAAAAATGAATGTTTTTTTAAACAGACCTTCGCACAAATGCGGGAAAGTGGAAAATAAAATGAAAGGAAATAACAAGAAAAAGGCTAATAAAATTGAAAAAATATAGAAAATCGCTGATGTGCTTTTGCATGCTTGCCTCTGGAATAATGCATTAAGAAAAAAAAAATAAAATGAAAATGACCATTTTAAATAAATTTGACCCGATTGAATAAAAATCAAGATTCCATTATTTGATTTATTCTTTAATTTCTCCAATGAATACTCTTCTAGACTATTTTGCTGTGATGTTTGAGGGAAGGATAATATTGTATAACAGTGACACCAGACATATAAATGTTCGTAATCCATCCAGTTGAATGTTGAAGGAATAAGCCAGACCGAATTCTGTAAGATCTAAAACGATGTCCTTCCCATACGATAAATAAATTAAATGAATTTTATTCGAAAATGAAATAAGTACCCTTGAGGCTTCTGGGATAATTCGTGCATCAGTCACTTGCTTCGAAAATTCAATTCTGATTTCGGATCATTCGTCTTGGTAATAACGCCAGTGACATTTCAATTATTTTCATACAATCCTTTCTCTCCAGTCAAAAAAATTCTTTCAATTACGTTGGAGACCGATTTACCAACTGATACATCCTGGGAATTCAGAAATCGCCACCGACAAATGATTTTAGTATTGTTTCAGTGAACGTTTTGGAAACCGTAAAAATCCAGCTCTGTTTTTCAACCGAGAGAATCATCAGGAATTACCGTTTGGACGCTTCCATAACTCGGACGTGCTCTGAAACAATGACCTACACCGCTATTCATAGCAATTCCGCTGAACTTTGAGCGATTTTTTCTGTATTCACTAGAGAAAACAGAGGGATTTAGAGATTTATACTTAGATGACCAAAAGTTATTGTCAGTACTGAATATTCAGTCTTCCAGTGGGACAGTAAGCTTCTAGAAGTGCCAAATTATTCATCTTCGAAATAACATGTATGTAGGAATTGACTTCAGTAATTATATCTACGTATATTCCATTTTGAATGTATTTTTTTAATTTATATTATTATTATTATGTTCT